>QPKB01000691.1:0-22056 GCA_003546025.1 Camphora micrantha
TGTGGCAGCACGTTTGAACATTTGTACGCCATTGCCTTCCACTTGTGAATGTAGTTGTATGTCGACTCATTCTCTCCCTGTTTTAGGCTGCAGAGTTGAGCCATAGTCACAGGATGATCCTCACCTTTGAAGTGAGTTAGGAAGCGTGTCTCCATCATGGCCCAGTTTTGGATAGAGTCCTCCTGAAGAGTGGAGTACCAATCAAAGGCCGTACCTTTTAGGGTACTTGCGAAGAGACGGATCTTGAGGGCGTCTTGATCCGCGATGGCTCCCGTCAGGATCTTGAAATGGATGACATGTTGTCTGGCCGAGCCCTTCCCCGTATATGTTTGGAGAGTAGGCTGTTTGAATTTGGTAGGAAACGGTACTGAGTCCATCCATAAGGGATATGGCGGCTTGATTCCGTGTTCCTTTAGTGAATCCTCTTCCTTTGCTTTGGCGAGGATATCGTCAACGTCCTTTTTTTGGTAAGGGCGCGTGACTCATTTACCTCCTCTTCGTGGTGACTTGGAGGAACTTCATTATTTAGTGGACGTTGGAGGGTAAGTGTTAGGGATTTTGTATTTGCAATTTGATGGATGCATTATCATTCAAGCATCATTTGATTTGCACACATATGCATTGATTTGAGAAAATCTTGAAATCTTGATTTATACATGCATTGTTTTTAAGAGTTGTAAAATATTGATTTATGCATGTTTTGGTTTTAATCTTGGATGAATTTGTTTTTTTTTAAAAGAGTTTTTAGAAATCAAGCAAGCCTTTGGTTTTAAAGTTTTGAATCATTTTAGGCTTTTTGTGTTTCATGTTTTTAAACCACTTAGTTTGATTTAAAACATGGTTCCAAGCTTGATTTAATGGCCCAAAAAGTTCCCTCAAGAAAAACTTAAAAATATGCAATTTGTGGGGAATTTGGTCCCAGGCCCGGGTCAACCGCGCAGTGTGCGCGTCGACCGCGCCATGGACCCGGTCGACCGGCCACACTGCGCGGTCGACCGGGAAAGAGCCGTTAGGCTCTCTTTCAAACGGTCAGTTTTTTGACAGTTGAAGGCCCGGTCGACCGGGCAGTGTACCAGGTCGACCGGGGACTAGCCGTTGGCCATTTTTTGGTATAAAAAGAAGCTCATTCCCATAGAAAAAAGGATGAACAAAGAGGCCCTCCTTGAGATGTTTTGAGGCCAAACAAAGGGGAATGAGCTAAGGAAGGTTAAGGGACATTTGGAAAGCTAAAAGCTTGGTTTCATGGAGTTAAATCATTAAGTAAGCTTTACTTTTCCTAATCATATGTTTTCATGCTTTGTTTTATTTATTGGTAAATCTTGTCTAGCATGATAAACTATGATTGGTTGTATCCTTAACATGTTTTTATGTTTTGAATTGATTTATTGTTTTGGATGCAACACTTGAGATTCAATCCAAGTAGTACTTGAATTGGTAAATCTAAGTAGATCATGTTAATGGAAAAAATCTTTGAAATTATATGTAACATGATCCATATACTTGGTTGAATCTTTGGTTGTTGTTTTTCCATCATAAGAAAATCACTTTCAAATATATCTTATGTTTTGGATTCAACAACTTCACATGTACTTTTGTGTTTTAAAGTTTCACAACTTGCTTAGGTTTGATAGGTATATCATTTTTCAAGTTGTATTTTAAGTACATGTAATTTGTCCCTTGATTTCAATCAAATCTATTTTGTGCTTTACACTTTCAAATGCTTTTAAAGCATACATATATTAAGCTACATTGTTAAATTGATTGAAATCCTTATGCATCACATGTTTAGAGCTAATTAATTTCATACAACTTGTGAATCTTTGATATCATTAACAAGTTGTTACTTTTAACATGTGACTTGCATTCTTTCCTCAATCATAAATGTTTTTATGAGCTAAAACTTTTAAAAGCCTTTGGCATACATTTATGAGCTTTCATTTTCAAAATGATTGAGGACATCACACATACACATATATTGTGCATTCATCTTTGCATTCATAGTGTGTGTGTGTGAATTAGTTTTTCACTTTTATATCCGCCTAATTAAGAGGCATTGTATTGAGCTTTAATTGTAATCTCCATCAAGTGTATTTAGACACTACTTAGAGAGATAACCAACCTTATGGTTGTAGAGGTTATTGCTTAGCCTAAGAAAAGCATAGTGTAAGAGGTTATTGCTTAGCCTTGAAAAGCATATTGTAAAGGTTATTGCTTAGCCTATTGAAAAGCATAAATAGTGGAAATCCGGTGGGGTGTTGGATCACAAGCCGGTAGTGGATGTAGGCATTGAGGCCGAACCACTATAAATCCTTGTGTGATGGTGCTTGCTTTGTGGTGATTGTTTTTATTAAGCTTCCGCATTTTATTTGTAATCACCACTTGTGATTAGTTTGTTTTAAAGAAGTTAAAATTGGTTAAAATTGGTCATAAATGAAGCTCACCCTATTCACCCCCCCCTCTAGGGTTAGGATCCCCGGACTTTAAGTAAGAAGTAAGTTCTCCATGAGAGCTTTTATCCTCTGCTGTCCCTGCTCCAGCTGCTGGATGCATGTGGCTAAGTCATCTTGCGGCGGAGGCTGCTCAGCATTTGTGACTAAGACGTTCATCCTTCAAGAGTCGAATGAGGATACCATCTTGGTGACTGAGCTGGAGCTCATTCTTTTGGATGAAGAGCTTGAAGAGTGATTGCTCCGGTGTCCTTGACTTGAAGGAGTGAGAGAATCTTCTCTATGTCTTCGCGCCCGGGAGATGCTGCGAGTCACCGGTCGCTTGACATGGATTTTTGTTGCTGACTTCTGGCGCCTTCTGGTTTTGCCAACCATATGGACAGTAGCAACTTGGTTGGGTGCTTCTTTATCGACCCATTTTTGAGAGACCTGGAGCGTGGAGTGCTGAGCTCTTTGCTTCTCTAGTCTCTTTTGCCGATACGCCGCGCGGCGACGCATACGACGAGCGATTTGAGCTTCAGTTAGCTCGGGCTGTGCTCTAGCCACGAAGGAGGTGGTCCCTCGCGCGCAGCAGCGAAGCTTGTCTTCTTTGTAATTTGGCAAGGACAGGATCTGGACGCGGTCCTTAGCCTGTCGCAGCGAAGCTTTAAATTTGGCGAGCTCGGCCCCTGTTGAGATGAAGGGCCGAGTTGCAGGAATACAGGCCTTAACAGATTCTCGCTGATACCTGATGATGCACGACTTGATCCTGGGCTTATAGGAATAAGCCGGCTCGTGCTGGGTAGATTTTGTTTGGTGGAGGGTTGGTTTCTCCTCTTTCGTGTACGATAGAGGGTAGAACCGGTTCTCCTTGAGCGGGGCCAGGTATGCTGGCCTTGCAGATCTTTGGGACCTTCTTTGTTTTAGAGAAGGTCTTGGAGACCAAGTCTTGAGGTAGACCTGGTTTCTTGCAGGCTGAGGTTTCGCGGGGTTGTTGCGGGCTTCAGTCTTGATTGTCAACAAAGATGCCATGTTAGTTTTTGAAAAACCTTTCTGAAACAAGACCGGATCCATTAGTAATCACAAGAATGTGGTGATCATAAATGGAAATAAACTATGGTTTTTTCTTTTCAATTTGCTCGAGGGGACAAGGCCCGGCCCAAGCAAGATGAAGAAGGCAAAAGGCCATAGAGTATACAATTGTTCTAAACGCAAGTATGAAAGGCTCAGAGTGAGCGTTCCAGTGACTGCTAGAAACAATTGTGAACCTTAATTCAGATTACCGAGGAGCGAGGCTCACTCGAGGTAAAATGATATAAGGTTGGGAGTACAAATGTGTCGGTCGCGAATACAGTAGACCCAAGAGGGCGTACTAGCACCGCTAGGCACAGATGTTGTAAATCGCATCCTTGAAATGGACACAAGATGGGATTTTTTGAAAGGTCAAGGTTGGGTTCATAAAGGAGAGCAAATGGCACTCCGATCTGAACATGTGCTCAAACATTTCTGCGAGCACAGAGTCCGAAAAGGAAATAACCAGAATTTCTTGAATCTGAACCCAACAATGACGAAAGTTTTTTTTTTTTAGAAAAGCCAGGATCATATTCATCAAAGAGAGCAAATGACGTTCCAACCCAAACACGTGCTCAACATTTCTGCGAGCACAGTAATCCGAGGAGGAAGAGGTCAAGATTTCTCGACTTCGAACCCAAACGTGACAGAAGTATTTTTTTGAAGATTTTTTTTTTGAAAGTCAGTATCGGATTCATCAAAGAGAGCAAATGATGTTCCAATCCAAACACGTGCTCAACATTTCTGCGAGCACAAAGTCTGAAAAGGAAGAGTTCAAGATTTCTCAAATTTGAACCAAAAATCGACGAAATTTTTTTTTTAGGGTTTGAGAATACATCGAGTTCTCACGATTCATTCTTATGAAACCAATGTTGATAGACCAGCCCCCAGGTAAGGGTAGGATTACTTAATGAACCCGTTTGGAGGACCCTTACCTAGAACAGCCTAGCTGTCTCCAAACTCTGGACAAGGCTTTTCTTAGATCAACGTCGATTAAAGAACGCAATCGGTAAAACTTTCGTGTTTTCAAATGCTCCCCCCTTTTTTTTATGGACTCATCAGAGAGAGCGAATGGTCCATTCTCAATCTGAATAGGGGCTCAAACAATTTCTGCGAGCCCTAAGTCAGAAAGGAAAAGAAAACCAAAATTTCTCAAATTTGGATCCAAAAGAGAGAAGATTTTTTTTTGAAAATCTGACAAGTTTGAAATCAGATTTTTTTTTTTTTTTTGAACTCGTTAAAGAGAGCAAACGGTCCCTTTCCCAATCTGAAAACGTGCTCAAACATTTCTGCGGGCACTAAGTCCAAAAGGGAGGAGATCGAGATTTCTCAGATCTGAATTCAAAGAACAAGAGAAGATTTTTTTTTTCGAGAAGGAGAAAGATTTGAAATAGACTTAAAGAAAGAAATTTCCAAAAAAAAATCCCATCCCATGTTTTTTTTTATGCAAGATTCAACATTAGCCACCAACTAGAAAGGTAACAAAGAATCTAAGTTCATGTTCTCAAATGAACGAGTCCCACCGGGTGTGCCAGCTTTATGGACCCGATTCTTCCCTCTCTCCCGCTGCCTCCGCCCCTGGTCTTTCGGGGTACGGCGGAGGGGAGGAGAAAAAAAGTAAAGGGTATCAACATCTTTCTTTCTTTTTGTACGGGTATGCCAATTTCACTTTTCTACTTGGAATTTAGAAACGGTGATCCGAAGATCCACCTTCACAAGTAGAAAGGGGAAATAAACTTTTTCTAGTTTCCCATTGCACGCATATTTTAAGAAAAGAGACAAAAGGGTTTTTTTTATATGCCGTGAAAAGCGATTTCATTTGTTGCCGTGAAAGGCGATTTTGCCGTAAAAGGCGATTTACAAATCTTATCCATTATGAAAGACAAGAGTTGTGATTTTTTCCTCTAAAAAAAAATAAAGTACAATAGAAATCAAGAAAAGGAATCTGACTTCTCATTCGATTGTGGGGACACGTTCAGATCGACGGTCGCGAGTCATGTATGGGCTCCTCCATCGTCCATGCAGATGAGAACATGATTCTTGGATTCTTGGCTTGGCGTTTTAACCTCAGATTTTTAAAGGACAAAGACCAAGAGAAGGTTTTTAGATGCCTCGAAATTGGAATGTTGATTCCGAATATCTAATCAGGCGATTGTGGGTTCGTGTCCCACCGGGTATGCCAGTTTGATGGAACCGATTCTTCCCTCTCTCCCGCTGCCTCCGCCCCGTGCCTTTCGGGGTGCGGCGGAGGGGAGGAGAAAATAGTAAAGGGTATCAACATCTTTCTTTCTTTTTGTATGGGTATGCCAATTTCACTTTTCTACTTGGAATTTAGAAACGGTGATCCGAAGATCCACCTTCACAAGTAGAAAGGGGAAATGAAACTTTTTCTAGTTTCCCATTGCACACATATTTTAAGAAAAGAGACAAAGGTTTTTTTTTATATGCCGTGAAAGGCGATTTCATTTGTTTGCCGTAAAAGGCGATTTTGCCGTAAAAGGCGATTTACAAATCTTATCCATTATGAAAGACAAGAATTGTGATTTTTGTCTCTAAAAGAAAAATAAAGTACAATAGAAATCAAGAAAAGGAATCTGACTTCTCATTCGATTGTGGGGACACGTTCAGATCGACGGTCGCGAGTCATGTATGGGCTCCTCCATCGTCCATGCAGATGAGAACATGATTCTTGGATTCTTGGCTTGGCTTTTTAACCTCAGATTTTTAAAGGATAAAGACCAAGAGAAGTTCTTATATCCGATAAAAAGCTAAGTAAACGGGCTGAAAAGCCACGTTTTAGCCATGTTGGTAGAAGAAGGGAGGTCCTTGGGGGGGTGGCCACCCAAGGGTGCTTCAATCACCTTTTGGTGGTCTTGCAGCGGAGTTGCAGGAGTTCTGGATTTTCCGGGCAATTCTCTGGACTTCGAGTGAATTTCTCTGGCGATTTCTCTGGATTTTTTTCTCATGTTTTTCCCTTTGGAATGCCCTCCTATTTATAGGCCTTTGGTAGCCATTTAGGAGGGTTTATGAGCATTGAATGCATTAATGCTCATAATGGGAGGAGTTACAAGTTTTAAATTATTTGTTTTGTAACTCCTTTTTCCTTGAATCTTATTGGCCGATGGAGAATAATGAGCTTTTAATTGTCTTTAATCCCCACCATGGGAGGAGTTTCATGGCTTTAATGCCACAAATCCTTTGACTTGTAACTCCCATTTGCTTGCTTTTGATTGGGCCGTCCAAAATAATGAGTTAATGACCGCATTAACTTGTCATAAAATGGGTCATTTAACCTCATTAATTGGTCGCCAAGTCGCTTGAAGAGTCACGGGCCGCGCCGCGTCTTTTGGAATTCTTCTTGCGATGACCGCCGGTGGATCCACATGTTGTTTGATGTCGGATGGCGATGCAATTTCAGACATTGATTAACATCAACGTGCCGACAACATCTGTCCTGTCGATTTCACGATCGGGCGGGTGCAAAGTGTGCTTTCTTTGTCGGCTGGTTGGCGATTTCGAGGCATCTAATGATCATCCAATGATTTCGGCGGCGAATCCGTGATGTTGACGAAGATCGACGGATTTCATGCACGAAAAATCAGATTTTGGAAAAATCACAGGGGCCAATCAACTCGAAACGCGAAAAGGACCCGAAAAAGGGGTCTTCCGGCGACTTTTGGGTAGCCGGAATTCCATGGTCCGCTCGAGCGGGCAGTCATTTCTGCTGCCCGAAAATGGCCATTCTGGCCTTCTCCTCTTCTTCCCCCCTAAACATTTTTCCTGCAACAAAGGCCTTCTTGCCTTCCCATAACAATCATTAATCTTCTTCCAAATACCACAACTTATTCTCTACTCCCCATTACATCCAAATCAAACTCCTCCATTCATTCATATTTGTTCACCAAAGAAAGAGAGAAACCAACACCCATAAGATTCATCTATACTTCAATAACATAAGGGATACATTTATCAAGGTGCCTAATAGAAAAATCAACTCATAATTATGCCTTTTAAAAGTAATAGAAATCAAGGCAAGGAAGACTATGAAAACACATGTAAAAATCATTAGGAATAATTAGTGCAAAAACAAGAGATTTCCATGAAACATGTAAATGTTCAAACTTATCCATTCATCCACTTGCCTCAAGTCCAAAGCTAAGCAAAGATCCTCTAACACCGTCTCAAGCACAAAATCCACAAATACTAGAAAACCCCAAAACAAACCCTAGAATGGGTTAAACAAGGAAATAGGAAGAGAGAGCTTCCAATAATGAAAATGGAGCTCCTCTAAGATCATAAGGACACAAATCTAAGAGATTAGTGAGAGAGCTTACTTGGAAGGTCCTTTAATTGCAAGTCTTAGCTCAAAACAAGTCTTGAAATGGGAGGTTTTCTTCAACAATGATATCAATAGAGAGCCTTGAAGGAAAGGAAGAAGATGGTGATCTCCATTATGAAGTGGGCGCAAGCTTGGTAAGGGATTGAGATGAAGAGAGCAAGAGAAAGAAGAATAATGAGGAAGAAGGAGTCCTAGACAAGAAGTTGTTGGAAAAGAGAAAAAGGAGGGAGATGAGTGCTTATAAAGCCTTTGCAAGTGGGCTCCTCCTCTTAGAAACTTGGGGGGCTGAAATAGTAGTTTTCGGGATCTCGGATGAAGTCGACGAAGAAGGAAGAAATGATCGTCGAAATTTCTACTTTCCAAAAAGTATATGTTTCGCGGGTTTCGGGAATATCAAGTCTTTGGTCCAGATTTAGTGTAAAAAGACTGTTTTGCCCTCAAGCATTGGAAATCGGGTTTCGGGATTCGGGACGGGAACGGGATCAACATAAAAGTTGAAGGGATTAACAAAAAAAATAAATTGGGATAAAGTACAAACCAAGAAAACCAAGATAAAATCTCAAGTACACGTAAAGTCATAAACAAGGAACCCCCAAAGGGCCCCACTAATACCAAAGGCACTCAAAATTAATTCCCCCAAGCTATGACAACGCTATTCTAAACCAACTAAACCAAAACACGCTGAACACACTTAGCACTAACACGCGACTTAATCAGTACTAATCGAGATCACTCGGGTCGGGGTCTTACAACAATGAAGCTAAACAACCTGCTGAAAGTTCAAAGACCTCCCCACATCAAATTCGGTCTAGGATATGAGACCGGAGAATCCTCCCAGGTTGCACCTCCTAAAAAGACAACAGCACCACCCAAGTTTGTGAAGCAAACAGCTACACCTTCTAAAGCTGTGAAGCCCACCGTCCAGCCTAAGAAAGAGACAAAGAAAGTTCAGTTTTTATGGTTACTATTTCAATTGTAATAGATATGGACATAAACTAGCTGATTGTAGACTTTATGTTAAACCTAGTATGACTGCAACTAGGAACCCTTTCTCAGTCCTAAGTAGCCACAACATTGAGTGCCATAAGTGTCACAACTTTGGTCACCTGGCTAGGGACTGCAGGTTGCATATTGCTAACCAATTTAAGGTTGAGAAGAAACCCAAATTGGTCAAGGTCTGGAGGGTGAAGAAAAGGGCAGAAGAACCCAAGGAATCCTTCATTGTGCAAACCGCTTTCAATGATCAAAAGAAGGCTGCACCATGGATCCTTGACAGTGGCTGTTCAAGTCATATGACTGGTGACAAAGCCAAGTTCACAAAGCTGCAACACTTTGAGGGTGGCTCTGTAAAATTCGGCAACAACGACGACGCCAAAATCTTTGGCAAAGGCGTTGTTCAGCTGAAAGAAGGCAAGATCAGTTCTGAGGAAGTGTTGTATGTGTCTGGACTTAAACATAACCTGCTAAGTGTAAGTCAGATCTGTGACAAAGGTCATGAGGTAATCTTCACAAAGAATGGGTTCGCAATCAAGAAGTGTAGCAATGGCAAAACACTGGCTACAGGGTCAAGAACAACAGGCATGAGGAGAGCTGGCTATGACACAAGCGCCACCCCTTCTGCAGCCCCACCCCTTGTGGACCCTCACTTTTGAATTTGAATACTATTTTATAGCCTAAGATACTTATCTATACTAATTAACAGGGGTTAGTAAGGGTAGATATGTATTTTCCTAAGTTATAGACCCTTTGTGTAATTTATAGAGTTTTTAGAGTGTCTTTTATAAGTTTTGAGTTGGTTAGAGGCCCTAGCTAGTTATTAGTATTTACTATAAGGGGGTTTCCACTTGAGAAGCTTCTAGAATCCTACCTAAAGACCAAACTACCCATAACCCTAACCCTAATCCCATGTTAACAAAAGGGTATTCTTGTACCTAGCCACCCAACATAACCTATTTATACTACACTCTCCCATACCATACGTTGGCTACTATTCCTCTCTCTCATTTCCCTCTTCTTCCCTTATTTACCTCCAACACTCTCCCAAATTCCCTCCAATTCTGTCTTCTCCCTCTCTTTCTCCTTATCGAACCCTAAGAAGAAGAAGAAGACGATCTCAGCTGCAACCTATTTTACTTGGATTCTCTCTGTTTCGGTCTCGGTCATCCTCTCCCTAACCAAATCAGGTGAGTACCCTCTTCTAATTCAGTTCCTATGGAATTCCCTCTTTCTCCCTCTAGATCTCCTTCCTTATAGCAATTCTTGTCGCGACCCCAGACCGAGGCCACAGCGGTTAATTAAAAATTTGAAAGATAAGATTAAACCTCCCACAGGTTCCCGCGGTGAGGGTTCCAAACAAACACACATGGAACAACCAACTCACATGAATTAAGTATGCGGAAGCGCGTGGCAAATCACATCTTATCATATCATGTCATAATAGGAAACATAATGACATCGAGACATAATATCAGAATGATAACATAACGAGGCATTCCCATAATAGTTCAAGTTGTAAAAATTAACAAAGTAAGTTAAGTTATTACACTTCCCAAAATAAGAGGCCAACAAAGGCCAATACAATTCCCAAAAAGTATATCAAAATCCCAAAAAAGGTGATCCAACGGAACTCATGCACCACCCCAACGTCTAGATGACGTCATCGGGTTGCCACTCACGGGCTAGGTTGGGCCCAACGGCCTCCTCCTGGCACTCCTCCTCAAAGGGAGGATCTCCTGCACCTGGACACCAACATACAAGCATCAAACACAACGGTTTGGCAAGAATTCATTTTAAGTGAAAGCATGTAAAACATCGTTTAATCAAGAACATAAAGAAATACTTTGCTGAACATAAAACAATGCTTACAAAACACTTTCTAAATCGAAGACAAACTAACATGAATGCATAACATATATATCATGAATAGTAAATCCACATAGAGCCCATCCTTTCTCTATCATTTATAATGAAAAGAGTAAGCACGCACGACAAGCACGAATATACATAATATAACACGACACGATTCCCACAAATACGGGATTTCCGGCCGCGGAACCGGACACGCACGATGTGTAATAAATACACTACTAATCTGCAGTTAGTTCACATGTTTAAGGACCCCCAGACAGTGGATCAGACTGAAAGGGCAGTCCAAGTTCTGTGGTGTTCACTTGAGTTCATGAATGCACAAAACACGCGAAACACGATTCAAACATATCGAAAATAAAGGGGGAAATCACTTGTCAAGACAAAACAAGGCACGACTAGCACAATGCATAATATATATGCTCACAACTTATAGAAGTGATCCCCATTTAATACTTGAAACACATCTTGAAACATATCTTGAAAATACTTGAAACACATCTTGAAAGATATCTTGAAAATACTTGAAACACATCTTGTAACGAGCTTAAAGACTTGACTTCAAAACGAGTACACGACAAAGCTTGCGGTCTTAAATCCACTTTCGAAACACACTAATTTTATAAAGTGCAGCTTAGGCTATTCATTGGCCATTGGTTGATTGGAACTCTATTGTTGAAATACATGGATTGGTGTCCCCGAAGTTAGTATAAAGCATGGAGTTCCATTCACACAATGTCCACTTAAAGTCTTTAATATAGCCTAGTTTTCGAATTTTAAAAGAAAAAGCAAATGGGCAAAACTCAGCTTGAAACAGTGAAAATTCAGTGTGCCCGGTCGACCGCGCACTTGGCCGGTCGACCGCGTACACTGTGAGCCCGGTCGACCGGCCAAGTCCCGGTCGACTCAAAGTTGTAAATTTAATTCAGTAAATAGTGTTTTGGTCAGGTTCCAGAGAACCTGACCCTGTGTCGCCGGTCGACCGCGCCCTTGGCCGGTCGACCGCGTGAACTGTGAAAACAGTAAATCCCGCAGTCAGCAGGTCATCCAACTGGGACAAAATCCCAGTGTTGCCGGTCGACCGCGCCCTTGGCCGGTCGACCGCGCACACTGCGGAAATCAGAACCCAGTTCTGATCTCTGCAATGCACTGGTCCTTCTTTCCTTCCTTTCTTTTCTACAATCTTTCCAACCTGATTTAGCAAACTAAATACATTATATAACATGCTAACAAGGCTCACATTTGGGCATTTATTTCATACTAAAGCAAGTCATTAATATGGAAACCCATTTCACAACCCTTGAAACCATTTCTTAACAAAACAAATCCAAACTTCAACAAAAGCAAGACTTACTTAAAAGATGTGAAATCTGAATGTTTAGAAAGCTAATAAACATGCTTGCATTATCTAAAGTAAGATCACCATCATAAAAACCTAATAAATCACAACCTTAGTACCAAAATACAAATCCAAGAACACATATGCACAACCACTTAAATAGATCACTTGCCTTAGCCAAATGAACACAAGATCTTTCTTCAAGCACTCCAAATCAAAGGTCAAGCCAAGAACTACAAAATCCCATGAAAAATCCATTCAAAACTCATCCAAAAACACAACCAAGCAACCCATTTAGAAATAGGTGCTATAGGTTAGAAAAACAAGATCTTTGGAAGTAGAAAGAACTCTATTGAAGAGATGGGTTGTAGGTCTTACCTAGAGGTGCCTAAACGAAATGCAAGGAGAGAAATGAAGATCTCTCTCAACAAGAAACTTCAAGAAAATGGTACCAATAGCAAGCTTGAGATGAGAGGAAGAAGGTGATGGTCTTCGAATTCCATTTGGAGGTTCATAGCTCTTGCAATCATGAAGAGAAGGAGAAGGGAAAAGAGGGTTTTCTTTCACTCTAGGGCAAGGAAAAGTTGCAGGATTTTTGCTTGGAATGGGGAAAGGGAAAAAAAAAAGGGAAAGTAGCTTAAGTGTTTAGACAAGTGGGTCCCCTTTTGTGCAAAACTTGTATGAGTCAAAACATGATCTTAGGGGCCTCGAATGAAGTAGACGAAGAAGGATAAAACGATCCTCGAAATATCTAGTTTTCAAAAAGTATATTTTCGACATAGTTTTGGGATCTCGAAAATCGTGTCCAGATTTGAGTGTGAAAAGGCTATTTTACCCTTTTGGCCAAAAACTTGAGTTTCTGGGCTTCAAACACAAATGAGCTAAACATGAAACTTGCACATAATCATAAAACCAATCAAATGAGATGAAAATCACGATTCACACAAAACCAAACACAATCTTCCCATGCTTGCACGTACACCCAGGCCTTCCTGAGTGAGCCTAATAAACACTAAACGTTCTCGAACTCCCCCAAAGCTATAACCACGACCAAAACTAATCACATTCTAACCCACGATAACTAAACCCAAAACAAGACTAAGCACACACTAAGCAAACACTATTGGGTTAATCCGGGGTTGGGGTTTGACATCCTCCACCCCTTAGGATATTTGGTCCACCAAATAAATCAAACTTTTACCTCGGGTAACAAGTGTGGGTATTTCCTCTGAACTTGCTCTCTCAATTCCCAAGTGGCTTCTTCTGGTTCATGATTTTCCCAGAGTACCTTGACCCACTGAATTGTCCGATTTCTCAGCTCTTGTTCCTTGGTTTCAATGATCCCGATCGGTCTTTCCACATACGAAGCATCCTCTCGAATCTCCAAAGGCTCGTGCTGTAAAATGTGAGAAGGACTAGTCACATACTTCTTGAGCATGGAAACATGAAATACGTTGTGTACCCCGGAGAGTTCCGGCGGTAATGCAAGCCTATAAGCCACGTCTCCAAGAACCTCAGGGTTCCTCTGACAGGTGAAACCTTCAAGAACACCTTATCTCCCACTTGAAATTGCAATTCTCTTCGGCGAGTGTCTGCATAACTCTTCTGTCTGCTACGGGCGATCTTCAAGCGTTCCTGAATCAATTTGACCTTGTCACTAGTCTCACCAACTATAGTCGGTCCGTGAAAGCTACTGATGGACCCGATTCCTTCCCTCTCTCCCGCTGCCTCCGCCCCGGGTCTTTCGGGGTACGGCGGAGGGGAGGAGAAGAAAAAGGTAAAGGGTTTCAACATCTTTCTTTTTTTTTGTACGGGTATGCCAATTTCACTTTTCTACTTGGAGTTTAGAAACGGTGATCCGAAGATTCACCTTCACAAGTAGAAAGGGGAAATGAAACTTTTTCTAGTTTCTATTGCACACATATTTTAAGAAAAGAGACAAAAGGTTTTTTTTTGAATGCCGTGAAAGGCGATTTCATTTGTTTGCCGTGAAAGGCGATTTTGCCGTAAAAGGCGATTTACAAGTCTTATCCATTATGAAAAACAAGAATTGTGATTTTTGTCTCTAAAAGAAAAATAAAGTACAATAGAAATCAAGAAAAGGAATCTGACTTCTCATTCGATTGTGGGGACACGTTCAGATCGACGGTCGCGAGTCATGTATGGGCTCCTCCATCGTCCATGCAGATGAGAACACGATGCTTGGATTCTTGGCTTGGCTTTCTAACCTCAGATTTTTAAAGGACAAAGACCAAAAGAAGGTCTTATATCCGATAAAAAGCTAAGTAAATGGGCTGAAAAGCCACGTTTTAGCCATGTTGGTAGAAGAAGGGAGGTCCTTGGGGGGGTGGCCCCCCAAGGGTGCTTCAATCACCTTTTGGTGGTCTTTGCAGCAGAGTTGCAGGGCTTCTGGATTTTTTTGTCTTCGTCGGGAGGAGAGCGAGAGATCCGGATCGCACCTTTTTTTTTTTTTTTTTCTTTGGAATGCCCTCCTATTTATAGGCCTTTGGTAGCCATTTAGGAGGGTTTATGAGCATTGAATGTATTAATGCTCATAATGGGAGGAGTTACAAGTTTTTAAATTACTTGTTTTGTAACTCCTTTTTCCTTGAATTTGATTGGCCGATGGAGAATAATGAGCCTTTAATCGCTTTTAATCCCCATCATGGGAGGAGTTTCATCATGGCTTTAATGCCATAAATCCTCTGACTTGTAACTCCCATTTGCTTGCTTTTGATTGAGCCGTCCAAAATAATCAGTTAATGACCGCATTAACTTGTCATAAAACGGGTCATTTAACCTCATTAATTGGTCGCCAAGTCGCTCGAAGAGTCGCGGGCCGTGCCGCGTCTTTTGGAATTCTTCTTGCGATGATCGCCGGTGGATCCACATGTTGTTTGATGTCGGATGGCGATGCAATTTCAGACATTGATTGATGTCAAAGTGCCGGCAGCATTTGTCCTGTCGATTTCACGATCGGGCGGGCAGAAAGTGTGCTTTCTTTGTCGGCCGGTTGGCGATTTCGAGGCATCTAATGATCATCCAATGACTTCGGCGGCGAATCCGTGATGTTTGACGAAGATCGACGGATTTCATGCACGAAAAATCAGATTTTGGAAAAATCACAGGGGCCAATCAACTCGAAACGCGAAAAGGACCCGAAAAAGGGTCTTCCGGCGAAATTTTGGGTCGCCGGAATTTCCATGGTCGCCGGCGACCATGCACCCATGGTCGCCGGCGACCATGGGCCTTGGGCCCGTTTTTTGGTCGCCGTCCGGTCGCCGTTTCTTCGCCATTTTTCGATCTTTTTTCATTCTTTTTTCTTCTGCATTTTTGCTGACATTTCCCCTCATTTATTGGCCTGATTCTCTTGAAGAAAACCTGACGAGAAGCCACGCAAATCGGAGCACAAAGTTTCCTATTTTTTGGAAAGCCGAAGACTTTGTTGTGCGGTTTTGCCGATTTTTTGTCAAGCGTTGAAACTAGGCCAAACGATGTCGGAATGACCTGAAATTCGACGTGGAGCTTCTTGAGCAGTAGATAGGACCAACCATAGGCTTTGGTTTGAGTCTTGAAGCCTTTTGGGGCCCCGCAAACGCTTGCCTTGATTTCGCCATGAGAGAAATGCCGAGCTTTGACTTGTGGTCAACCGATGTCCGATTGACCTGAAATTTGACAGGGAGCCTCCTGAGTAGTAAGTAAGACCAACCATGGGCTTTAGTTTGAGTTTTGAAGCCTTTTGGGGTCCCGCAAATGCTCGCCTTGATTTCACCTCGAGGAAAACGCCGAGCTTTGAAACTAGGCTAAACGATGTCCGTTTGACCTAAAATTTGACAGGGGACCTATTGGAGTCATTTTGAGATGATCCATTAGCTCCAATTTGAATGCCATGATTCCGGGGTGCTCCGCTGCCGGTAGGTCTGTTTTTGCTTCCTGAGAGTTGATGAAGGGTCAAACGTCGTCCGTTTGACCTGAAATTTGGCAGGGGGCCTTTTGGAGGTATTTTGAGACCATCCGTAGGCTCTTATCGAAGTTTTAAAGTCTTCGACACTGTCGCTGCCGGGACCTCTTGTCTGGCTGTCGGAGGAGTGAAGTTAGGCCAAATGATGTCGAAATGGCCCGAAACTTCATGTGTACCCTTCTTTTGACTGCTTTGAAGGATCTTTCAGTTTTGTTTGATTCTAACAAGATCTGGTGCTTGAAGTGGCGCCTTCCTATTTATGGCAGGATGTGGCTCCATGTAGCATTTGGTGCTGAAGGGACATAGTGACATTTTTGGTGTCAACAAATGCCCCCTCGAGGTACAACGACGAGGTGTGCAGCTCTGGCAGTCGGTGTGCCTCGAAGAGAATTTGAAGGAGATCTTCTTGCTTGACCAAGAGTCTTGAGCGTTTTTCTTTTGATGGAGTTGCTTTTTTGAGCTTCCAAGGGATTTCGCGGTAATGAGAGGGGTCATGTACCGTCTCAAGGCAAGGATTTTGAAATGACATTTGGATATTGGTTTTTGGTTTTGGGTTTTCCCTTTTAACCTTGTGAACCTAAAGGCTTTATGTGGCACATTAGGCAGTTAAGAAGGTTTTTTTGGTTTTTGACCTTGTGACCTAACAGGCTGTATGTGGCGAGTTAGGGGGTCGGGATTTTGGTTTTTTTGGTTTCGGCCTTGTGACCTAACAAGCTGTATGTGGCAAGTTAGGGGACCGTGGTTTGGTTTTTTGGTCACTCTTTAGGACAATTTTGGGTCCATTGGAGTGGTTTGGTTTTTTGTGGAATGTCAATTTCAAGATTGTGGCTTGATTTGGTGCACAATCAAGTCAAACGGACGACGTTTGACCCTTCATCAACTCTCAGGAAGCAAAAACAGACCTACCGGCAGCGGAGCACCCCGGAATCATGGCATTCAAATTGGAGCTAATGGATCATCTCAAAATGACTCCAATAGGTCCCCTGTCAAATTTTAGGTCAAACGGACATCGTTTAGCCTAGTTTCAAAGCTCGGCGTTTTCCTCGAGGTGAAATCAAGGCGAGCATTTGCGGGACCCCAAAAGGCTTCAAAACTCAAACTAAAGCCCATGGTTGGTCTTACTTACTACTCAGGAGGCTCCCTGTCAAATTTCAGGTCAATCGGACATCGGTTGACCACAAGTCAAAGCTCGGCATTTCTCTCATGGCGAAATTAAGGCAAGCGTTTGCGGGGCCCCAAAAGGCTTCAAAACTCAAACCAAAGCCTATGGTTGGTCCTATCTAATGCTCAAGAAGCTCCACGTCGAATTTCAGGTCATTCCGACATCGTTTGGCCTAGTTTCAATGCTTGACAAAAAATCGGCAAAACCGCACAACAAAGTCTTCGGCTTTCCAGAAAAATAGGAAACTTTGTGCTCCGATTTGCGTGGCTTCTCGTCGGGTTTTCTTCAAGAGAATCAGGCCAATAAATGAGGGGAAATGTCAGCAAAAATACAGAAGAAAAAAGAATGAAAAAAGATCGAAAAACGGCGAAGAAACGGCGACCGAAAGGCGACCAAAAAACGGGCCCAAGGCCCATGGTCGCCGGCCCATGGTCGCCGGCGACCATGGAATTTCCGGCGGCCCAAAAGTCGCCGGAAACCCACTTTTTCGGGTCCTTTTCGCGTTTCGAGTTGATTGGCTCCTGTGATTTTTCCAAAATCCGATTTTTCGTGCATGAAATCCGTCGATCTTCGTCAAACATCACGGATTCGACGCCGAAGTCATTGGATGATCATTAGATGCTTGAATTCGCCAACCGGCCGACAAAGAAAGCACACTTTCTGCCCGCCCGATCGTGAAATCGACAGGACAGATGTTGCTGGCACGTTGACATTGATCAATGTCTAAAATTGCATCGCCATCCGACATCTAGCAACATGTGGATCCACCGGCGGTCATCGCAAGAAGAATTCCAAAAGACGCGGCGCGGCCTGCGACTCTTCGAGCGACTTGGCGACCAATTAATGAAGTTAAATGACCCGTCTTATGACAAGTTAATGCGGTCATTAACTCATTATTTTGGACGGCCCAATCAAAAGCAAGCAAATGGGAGTTACAAGTCAAAGGATTTATGGCATTAAAGCCATGAAACTCCTCCCATGATGGGGATTAAAGACAATTAAAAGCTCATTATTCTCCATCGGCCAATCAGATTCAAGGAAAAAGGAGTTACAAAACAAATGCTTTAAAACTTGTAACTCCTCCCATTATGAGTATTAATGCATTCAATGCTCATAAACCCTCCTAAATGGCTACCAAAGGCCTATAAATAGGAGGGCATTCCAAAGGAAAAAAAAAAAAAAAGGCAAGTGCTGTCCGGATCTATCTCTCGCTTTCCCCCCGAAGAAGACAAAAATCTAGAAGCCCTGCAACTCTGCTGCAAAGACCACCAAAAGGTGATTGAAGCACCCTTGGGGGGCCACCCCCCAAGGACCTCCCTTCTTCTACCAACATGGCTAAAACGTGGCTTTTCAGCCCGTTTACTTAGCTTTTTTATCGGATATAAGACCTTCTCTTGGTCTTTGTCCTTTAAAAATCTGAGGTTAGAAAGTCAAGCCAAGAATCCAAGCATCGTGTTCTCATCTGCATGGACGATGGAGGAGCCCATACATGACTCGCGACCGTCGATCTGAACGTGTCCCCACAATCGAATGAGAAGTCAGATTCCTTTTCTTGATTTCTATTGTACTTTATTTTTCTTTTAGAGACAAAAATCACAATTCTTGTCTTTCATAATGGATGAGACTTGTAAATCGCCTTTTACGGCAAAATCGCCTTTCACGGCAACAAATGAAATCGCCTTTCACGGCATTAAAAAAAAACCCTGTCTCTTTTCTTAAAATATGTGTGCAATGGAAAACTAGAAAAAGTTTCATTTCCCCTTTCTACTTGTGAAGGTGGATCTTCTGATCACCGTTTCTAAATTCCAAGTAGAAAAGTGAAATTGGCATACCCGTACAAAAAAAAAAAGATGTTGAAACCCTTTACCTTTTTCTTCTCCTCCCCTCCGCCGCACCCCGAAAGACCCGGGGCAGAGGCAGCGGGAGAGAGGGAAGGAATCGGGTCCATCAGCAGATAGTGACGTAGCTTTTGTACAGCAAACATCACTGCAAGACATTCTTTTTCGACTGGAGAGTATCGATGCTCTGCACCTATCAGCATGCGGCTGAGATAGTATAGAGCAGCTTCTTTTCCCTCGTGATTTCCTTGTGCAAGTAGAGCTCCCAAAGAGTGGTCGAGGGCTCTTGTGTACAAGATAAATGGTTTTCCAGTTGTGGGGGCAGCCAGTACTGGAGGTTTGGTCAGGTATGACTTGATGTCTTGGAATGCAGTTTCGCATTCATCATCCCAGACGAAGTCCACGCCCTTTTTCATTAGGCGGGAGAATGGTCGGCATTTCCCTGACAGGTTGGAGATGAACCGTCGAATGTATGCAAATCTTCCTTGAAGCCCTTTTAACTGTCTCAGGGTTTTTGGGGATGGCATTTCTAGGATAGCCTTGACTTTGATAGGGTCAAGCTCTATTCCCGCTTTCCGAACTACGAACCCGAGGAACTTACCCGATGATACACCGAAGAAGTATTTTAGGGGATTCATTCGCAGTTTGTGCGTGCGTAGTCGGAGGAAGACTTCTCGAAGATCTTTGAGATGGTCTTCTTTCTTTTTGCTTTTGACGGCGAGGTCATCAACGTAGCATTCGACCGTCTTATGCTGCATATCTTGGAATATCTTCATCATAGCCCTCTGATATGTCGCACCAGCATTTTTCAGACCAAATGGCATTACAGTGTAACAATACACGCCAAATGGGGTCCGAAATGATGTGTGTCTTTCATCTTCAGGATGCATTTTTATCTGATTGTACCCAGAGAAACCATCCATGAATGTCATCCGCTCGAATCCACAGGTGTTGTCGATCATCACCTCCGGTATGGGGAGCGGAAATTCATCCTTAGGACATGCATTGTTCAGGTCTCTATAATCAATACAGACCCTGATCTGCCCATTTTTCTTTGTCACTGGGACGATGTTGGCCAACCATTCAGGATGCTGTTCCTCGCGGATGAAGCCAACGTTTTTGAGTTTCTGAACTTCTTGTTCAATTTTGTCCATTATGTCAGGACGAAATCTTCTTTGGCCTTGTTTGACAGGCTTGATATCTTTTTGTAGATTGAGTTTGTGAACTGCTATTTTGGGGTCTAAACCAGGCATTTCAGCGTAAGACCATGCAAAACAATCAACAAACTCACGAAGAAAAGCGATATACTCAGGTAACTCATCATCCTTTATATTCTTGCTTATGAATACAGGACGTGGGCTATCTGGCGTTCCCAAGTCTATCTTTTGAACAGAATCTTCTGTTGGAAGACTTGAAGGCGGTTCCTCCTCAATATTTTCCGAGGCTCCCAACTCAACAAGACCTTCCGGATTTTCAAAGGTTTTCTCAGACCAAGGCTGTGCTTCTGACCATGGGTCTTCTTGATCGGCACTCTTCTCAAGACTTGCTATGAGATGGTCCCAATCACCTGTTGAAACTGGATCGAAGTATGGCACTTCTTTTGGAGATGATGGTTCTTCTGGACCAGAAGACTGTGCATCTGTATCATCTGACAATTCCTCTTTATCATCAGAGAAATCATACCAATTGGAGGGGCTTCCTGGATCCTTGACGGGTAACTCTTCAAAGAGATATCCAGGGAGATCAATGTCTTCAAAGACACGAGATGTTGAGGCTTTGTCGGCCAGACGACTTTGTAGCCTTTGGGTCAACTGTCTCATGGGAGCATCAGGGTCGTAGCCCAGTCCGTATGAAGACTTTTCTATATGACGATAGAGTTTCCAATCCTCCTGCTGGCCTTTTGTCAGGGTGGGCTCCAATGGTACGAGAATACCGTGGCCACCTCCCAAGCCGATTGGATTTTGAGCGTCATAGCCCATTTTCTTCATGATAGCTTGTGCCGTTGGACTATACAGGGATAGTTGTGGCATACCTTCGTTTTGGAAAGGCTCAAGCGAAGAGTTTGATGAAGAAGCCGCCGACCTGTGGAAAAAGATCGGCTTTTCTTTTGGTGAGGTTGTCGGAACAACGAAGGAAGCTGATGCTGGATCGCCTATGCCAGCAGGTGCCTCCAATGGAGTGAGAGCAGGTTGAGCTTGCTGAGTATCAGCTTGGCTTGACGAAGTGTCGTCTTCTGTCTCTGAATCCGAATCTGTGTCTTGCATAATAGACACAAAGGAGATGACGAACTTGCCCCCAGGCTTTTGTTTGGTCTTCTTTGCCTTGGTAGTTATCACTAGCGGCTTTAAAGACTTGAGGGAGACAACAAAAGGAGATTGGTTGATCTCCTCGGTTTTGCCGGATGGTTGATTTTCTTCCGGTGATTGCCGAAGAGCCTTGCCTTTATCTTTCTGGAGGCTTTCGGCAAAGGATGCTATTTCTTTCTCCTTTTCTTCGTTTTCATCTTTGTACATCTGCGAGTCTGCGAAATGGACTTCTTTGCCTTTGAAAGGTTTTTTGTCCGCAAATACGCGATGTACCAAGCCGTCGTCGCCAACAAACTTGATGCACTGATGAAGAGTTGAAGGAACAACACCACTCTCGTGTATCCAGGGGCGTCCGAGAAGGATGTTGTAGCATGAGGGGGTCTTTATTGCATATACAGTGACTTCAGAGATAAGATCACCGATTTGCAACTTGAACCTAATCTTGCCGATAGGCCTCTGAGCGCTTCCATCGTATCCAAAGATAGACACGGATGTGTGACTCAGCTTGCTAGGCGGGATGCCCAGCTCTTCGAGTGCCGAAGTAGAGATGAGGTTGAGGGCAGAACCCGGATCGATCTGTACTCTGTGTATCGGCATCTCTTTGATGTACCCTGTAAAGTATAAGGGCCGGTTGTGCTTTGTTTCGCCTAGTAGGAGGTCTTCCTTAGTGAAGGCGATAGTTGCACTTGCTGCTTTTTGAACTGAGAGGCAATCATTGCAAGATCCCTCAGTCTTCTTCTTTTCTCCTT
>QPKB01000692.1:0-13827 GCA_003546025.1 Camphora micrantha
TGGTTTTGGGATCTCGAAAATCGTGTCCAGATTTGAGTGTGAAAAGGCTATTTTACCCTTTTGGCCAAAACTTGAGTTTTTGGGCTTCAAACACAAATGAGTTAAATACGAAAGTTGCACATAATCATAAAACCAATCAAATGAAATGAAAATCACGATTAACACAAAACCAAACACAATCTTCCCACGCTTGCACGTACACCCAGGCCTTCCTGAGTGAGCCTAATAAACACTAAACGTTCTCGAACTCCCCCAAAGCTATAAAACCATGACTAAAACTAATCACATTCTAACCCACGATAACTAAACCCAAATCAAGACTAAGCACACACTAAGCAAACACTATTGGGTTAATCTTGGGTTGGGGTTTGACAAATGAAGTGCAATTTAATACCTCTAAAAAGGTTGAATAGAAAGTGGAAACTTAATTTCTAGAAGCATGCATATGAATGACAAAGTCTATGAATAATGCATGTACTAGAAATCACTCTATCTCTTTTTAGAAAGATGAAACTTTAATTGATGCAAAGATGATAAACCTAAGTATGAGAAAGAGTTGTTTTACAAACACTTGGTTTTCCAAAAGATCAAACTTGAATGAGAAAGAACAATCTTAAGATTAACAAGTTAGATTTGAAAATAAAGATTCATAACTCAAGTGAAAGGTAAATCATATGTAGATTTCATAAAGTTAAACCATTTCAAAGTTCAAAGCATGTTATGAAACACAACATCTCAAGAAGAAGGCCAACTATTTGATCATGCTTAAAAGAAAACAAAGATTTAAAAACAAAGCATGAAATTAATCTTGGGATAAAGAAAGCACACCCATTTGAAGATCAAAGGTTGAATCAATGGATTGGCTTCATAATCCCTTCACTAATTCTTCTAAAAAGCTGTCCTTTCTTGGCCTTAAAGATTCCCCAAAAGTTCAGCACTTTTTACAAAACAAAAAGTCACTTTTTATAAAGAAAAAGTTCCCAACGGCTAGTGCCCGGTCGACCTCCCCTTAACGGTCAAAAATCTGCCCGTTGCAGAATGAGCCTTAACGGCTAGAATTTCGGTCGACCCACAGTGTGGCCGGTCGACTGGGTCAGGAGGCCAACCGGATTCAGCCCAGAAAACCTGAATTTTTTAGAAACTTGAAACTATGAGGGCTGAACACCAAGGGACCTGAGGATCATTAAACAAGCTTTGTAACTGATTTTCTAAAGACATGAAATTTTCAAACTAAAATATGGATAAAGAAGAAAACTTTGAAAAGCTTGAAATGATTTTGAGAACTTAGAAAACCAAGCATAAAAGATGATAAAAACAAAGATTATAAATGATAAATATGCATGAAAATCCTAAGAAGAAGAACATGAATGAATGAGAGGACAAGCTATGAAATTGAATGCATCCTATCAAATTGCAACAAAATAAAAACTCTAACAAGAACTAGATCTAGGAATACCGGTTTGGATTATGTCTTTAAGTCCTAGACTGAAACTTTTGTGCAAATCCATAGCTTTGGGAGGCTTTCTCCATTATTGGTCTTGGAGAAGCAAAGTGCTTTTCCTTCTTCCTTTTAGATCTCAAGATGTCCTTTGTGACCCCTCTCTTTTTCTCTCTTTTCCCTCTTTCTAGTAGCCTCCTCCTGCAAAATGGTATAAGAGGGTTTTTATAGGGGTTTTTGGCATGGAAGAGGGGTTAGGGTTGCTGTGGGTACGAGTTTCTAGAGACTTCATGCAAACCAGGCAGATTTTAGGGTTTTCTTGACTTGGGAGCACACACAGGTGCGCCCAAGTGGGTCTTGGGACTTGGGCGCACCTCCTTTCGGGGTCGAGTGGGCTTAGGGTTCGGTTTAGATTGCTTTCGAATCGAATTCGGACTAAAACAAAGGAGACTGGGCTTGGGCGGACTTGTGGGGGCGCCCATGTGCAATTTTCAATGTGACTGGGGACTTCGGCACACTTAGGGTGGCGCCCAAATGGATTTTAGAACTTGGGCACAAGCACAGGTGCACCCATGTCAGCCTTCGGGTCAAATGGGTTTAAGGTTTTGTTTCGTTCTATTTTCGGGTTAAGTTCAGGTCGGAACTATGAAAAACAAAGCATAACTCACCTAAGTATGTACTCAAGTGCCTTTTAAGGGCTACCGGGCATCACATGTGCGCCCAAGTGGATTTTTTAGGATATGGACGCACCTGTGTGTGCGCCCAAGTGTATTTTTTTTTGGGTGGGGTTGCTTGGGCAACCTTCCAAGGGCCATATCTTTTGATCCGTTTGTTGGAATTGGACATTCTACATATCGTCGGAAAGCTCTTAGAACGTAGAATCTGTTGGTCCATACATCCTAATAATTAGAGGTCAGGACAAAATAGGGATATCTGGATCAATGGTCCTAGCCTCCTAACTCATGCTAATCACATCGTACTTAGGCAAACTAAGTGTAATCTCTCTAGGAACAACCTAAGTGTGTTCTATGTAGTCTGGAAGGGGCTTGGATAGTGCTATAGCTCATTTCTTGTTTGAATAGTGAGTTGAACTCGAGATCTCGACGTGATTCTTCCTTTTCTCTCACGAATTTCTAGGGATCGTCGAACTAAGTCTAAAATTTTCAACAAGCATCTTCATCGTCATTAATTAATTTGAATTATGCCATTAACCATTCAATTATGGGTGAAATGGGAGCACCATTATATATGACAGGTGTTTAATGCTATCGTAGGGGGCCAAATGAGGTGTCTACAGTATGCCCCTCTTTGGAGAACAACGCGTGGAGAGTTGTAAGACCCGACTCGAGTGACCTCGATTAGTGTTGACTAGGTTATGTGTTAGCTCTAAGTGTGTTTAGTGTATTTTGGTTTAGTTTGGGTTTAGAATAGCTTTGTTATGACTTTGGGGAAATTTGAGTGCCTTTGTGACAAGTGGGGCCTTAGGATTTATGTTTTTATCCCATTTTACTAATCTCGTTGATCTCTTCAACTCTCATGTTGAGCCTGTTCCCGTCCCGAATCCCGAAACCCGACCTCCATTATATTGGGGGCAAAACAGTCTTTTTACACTAAATCTGGACCAAATATTTGATATTCCTGAAACCGGCGAAACATATACTTTTTGGAAACTAGGAATTTCGACGATCATTTCTTCCTTCTTCGTCGATTTCATCTGAAGTCCTGAAAACCATGATTTTGACCCCACAATGTTTCCTAGTGGTGGAGGCCACTTGCAATTGCTATAAAAGAGCCCATCTCTTCTTCCTTTCTCTTTTTCCAGCAACTCTCTCTAGCCTAGGGTTTTCCTTGCACTTCTTCTTCTTGCTTTTCCCATCTCCAATCACCACCCACCTTGCATCATTTGAGAAATGGAAGTGATCTTCTTCTTCCTCTCCATTAGAGCTCTCCACTGATAGCATTTGTGGAGAATATCTCCATTTTTAAGATCCCTTTTGAGCTAGCTCTCTCCATTTGGAGATTCTATAAGTAAGCTCTCTTCCTAATCTCCTATATATGTATTCTTCTTGTCCTTGAGGAGCTCCATTTTCATTTTTGGAAGCTCTCTCTTTCTATTTCATTGTTTGACCATTTTAGGGTGTGTTTTGAGGGGTTTTGTAGAGATTGTGGTTTTGAGCTTGGAGAGGTGATTAGAAGCTTGATTTGTTGTTTAGAGACCTTGAGGCAAGTGGTTTATTAGGTATTATAAGCTTTGAATAGTTTTCATGAAATGCATTGATGGATTCTCTATTTCTTTTGTGCCTTCATTGATTTACATGCTTTTAAAATGAATGCTCGTGAATGAGTTAGTTGATGTATTAACTCTTGAAAGTTTGTCTTTATGATCCTTTTTTTGTTGTTTTCTTTGCTTTAAATGAATCCTTATAATTTGTTGGCTTTCTCTTTACTTGGTGATTTAATGTGGTGAATGAGAAGGAGATATGGGTTGGATGTTCATGGGATTTGATGGTGTTTTGAAGGTTGTAAGAAGTAAGAGTTGGCCTTCTCATTTTGATGAGGGAATGGGACTCAAAGGAGTTATCAGAGCCGACTCTCGACTAGTTCGAGTGTGGGTCCCCTGCCGTGGTCTGGTACAAGTGGGTGGGTCTCCATGTGGGCGGGCCAAGAGGGCTGGCCCTCTACAGAGACTAGCAGGCTACTGCACAGGGACGTGCAGCCTTAAGGGGGTGGATTGTGACGCCCCGGAGTCCCACATCGACTATAGAGAGGAAAGTGAATAGGATTATATGTAGAGCTTACATCCTTACCTTGCTTGAGGCCTTTTGATAATTTGAGGCCCATCAAAAGCAAAACCGTGAGGCCCGTGGGCCAAAACGGACAATATCATGCATGGGTATGGGTGGGGCGTTACAAATGGTATCAGAGCCGACTCTCAACTAGTTCGAGTGTGGGTTCCTTGCCGTGGTCTGGTGTAAGTGGGCGGGTCTCCATGTGGGAAGGGCCAAAAGGGCTGGCAGGCTACCGAGACTGGTAGGCTACTACACAGGGACGTGCAGCCTTAAGGGGGGTGGATTGTGACGCTCCGGAGTCCCACATCGACTATAAAGAGGAAAGTGAATGGGATTATATGTAGAGCCTACACCCTTACCTTGCATGAGGCCTTCCAATGGGTTGAGGCCCATCAGAAGCAAAACCGTGAGGCCCGTGGGCCAAAGCGGACAATATCATGCATGTGTGTAGGGGTGGGGCGTTACAGGAGTTGTATGAAGGAGAGAAATAGAAGGGAGCAGAACTGTCCCGGAACCCATTTCTGGGCAGTTCGCTCGAGCGAACCAGGTGGTCGCTCGAGCGAAGTGTCCGGAATAGGCTCCGAACAATTCCAATAGACAGTTCGTTCGAGCTAACATTCCCAGGATCATATCAGGCTCCTCACAGAACCTTGTTAGTTTGAGTGAACCATTCGTTCGCTCGAGCCAACAGGTTAGCTCGAGCAAACCCGTTAACTGCTCGAGCGAACTCTCCCATAACTTCTATCAGAGCGTCACAGAACCTTGTTAGTTCGAGCGAACCATTTGTTCACTCGAACCAACATGTTCGCTCGAGCGAATCCATTATCTGCTTTAACGAACCTCCCAGAAAACCATTCCAGGGAGCTCATCGCTCAAGCGAACTTCCTGTTCACTCGAGCGACCAGTACTGTTCACCTGGGACCAATTTGTGAGCAAAAATGAAATGTTTATTTGATTGAGTGGTGTTCGTTGGGAACCCTATTGTGATGGGAAAACTTGTGACCGTTGTGTAACCCCTATTTGAAAAGAGAAATCAAATCACAAGTTTTTATTTAAGTTTTGAAAATCCTAAGGTGTATAAAGAGCCCGGAATGTCTCCAAACTCGAGTGCCAACTTTATTGTATATGACATACGGGACCTTTATTCACTTGATCGAATTTCGAATTCCGATACTTTTCCCAAATCTCTTGAATTATGATTTACCATTCCCGAAAATAATGAATTTGCAACTGCAGCATTTTGCTAATCCCGATATGCACTTCCCGTTTTAAAAGATATTTGTGCCTTTGAGCACCCCGTCCCGCCCGTTTACATAAGTGCATCATATGTATTTTGTACTTATCTTGATTTACGATATTTGACATATGAGTTGGCACCACTAAGCTTGGATAACTTTGCCAGTCTGATCCACCGACTTGGAGATCTCCCTCCCGTCCCGCCAGCTGCAGTTTGGATCCCGCTACCCGGTTATTACCGTGGTATTGTCCCGATGCCGCAGATTGCTATTGTGGTTCCCGATGCCCGGTTCGTTACCATGGCCATGTCCTGTATTTATTATGTATATGTATATATTACTTATTGATGGACCCGATTCCTCCCTCTCTCCCGCTGGCCTCCGCCCCGGGTCTTTCGGGGTACGGCGGAGGGGAGGAGAAGAAAAGACAAAGGGTTTCAACATCTTTTTTTTTTGTACGGGTATGCCAATTTCACTTTTCTACTTGGAATTTAGAAACGGTGATCCGAAGATCCACCTTCACAAGTAGAAAGGGGAAATGAAACTTTTTCTAGTTTTCCATTGCACACATATTTTAAGAAAAGAGACAAAGGGGTTTTTTTTTGAATGCCGTGAAAGGCGATTTCATTTGTTGCCGTGAAAGGCGATTTTGCCGTAAAAGGCGATTTACAAGTCTTATCCGTTATGAAAGACAAGAATTGTGATTTTTGTCTCTAAAAGAAAAATAAAGTACAATAGAAATCAAGAAAAGGAATCTGACTTCTCATTCGATTGTGGGGACACGTTCAGATCAACAGTCGCGAGTCATGTATGGGCTCCTCCATCGTCCATGCAGATGAGAACACGATGCTTGGATTCTTGGCTCGGCTTTCTAACCTCAGGTTTTTAAAGGACAAAGACCAAGAGAAGGTCTTATATCCGATAAAAAGCTAAGTAAACGGGCTGAAAAGCCACGTTTTAGCCATGTTGGTAGAAGAAGGGAGATCCTTGGGGGGGTGGCCCCCCAAGGGTGCTTCAATCACCTTTTGGTGGTCTTTGCAGCAGAGTTGCAGGGCTTCTAGATTTTTTGTCTTCTTCGGGGGGAAAGCGAGAGCTAGATCTGGATAGCCCTAGCCTTGTTTCCCTTTGGAATGCCCTCCTATTTATAGGCCTTTGGTAGCCATTTAGGAGGGTTTATGAGCATTGAATGCATTAATACTCATAATGGGAGGAGTTACAAGTTTTAAAGCATTTGTTTTGTAACTCCTTTTTCCTTGAATCTGATTGGCCGATGGAGAATAATGAGCTTTTAATTGCCTTTAATCCCCATCATGGGAGGAGTTTCATGGCTTTAATGCCATAAATCCTTTGACTTGTAACTCCCATTTGCTTACTTTTGATTGGGCCGTCCAAAATAATGAGTTAATGACCGCATTAACTTGTCATAAAACGGGTCATTTAACTTCATTAATTGGTCGCCAAGTCGCTCGAAGAGTCGCGGGCCGCGCCGCGTCTTTTGGAATTCTTCTTGCGATGACCGCCGGTGGATCCACATGTTGTTTGATGTCGGATGGCGATGCAATTTTAGACATTGATCAATGTCAACGTACCGGCAACATCTGTCCTGTCGATTTCACGATCGGGCGGGCAGAAAGTGTGCTTTCTTTGTCGGCCGGTTGGCGAATTCGAGGCATCTAATGATCATCCAATGACTTCGGCGTCGAATCCGTGATGTTTGACGAAGATCGACGGATTTCATGCACGAAAAATCAGATTTTGGAAAAATCACAGGGGCCAATCAACTCGAAACGCGAAAAGGACCCAAAAAAGGGTCTTCCGGCGAAATTTTGGGTCGCCGGAATTCCATGGTCGCCGGCGACCATGGGCCTTGGGCCCGTTTTTTGGTCGCCTTTCGGTCGCCGTTTCTTCGCCGTTTTTCGATCTTTTTTCATTCTTTTTTCTTCTGTATTTTTGCTGACATTTCCCCTCATTTATTGGCCTGATTCTCTTGAAGAAAACCCGACGAGAAGCCACGCAAATTGGAGCACAAAGTTTCCTATTTTTTGGAAAGCCGAAGACTTTGTTGTGCGGTTTTGCCGATTTTTTGTCAAGCGTTGAAACTAGGCCAAACGATGTCGGAATGACCTGAAATTCGACGTGGAGCTTCTTGAGCATTAGATAGGACCAACCATAGGCTTTGGTTTGAGTTTTGAATCCTTTTGGGGCCCCGCAAACGCTTGCCTTAATTTCGCCATGAGAGAAATGCCGAGCTTTGACTTGTGGTCAACCGATGTCCGATTGACCTGAAATTTGACAGGGAGCCTCCTGAGTAGTAAGTAAGACCAACCATGGGCTTTAGTTTGAGTTTTGAAGCCTTTTGGGGTCCCGCAAATGCTCGCCTTGATTTCACCTCGAGGAAAATGCCGAGCTTTGAAACTAGGCCAAACGATGTCCGTTTGACCTAAAATTTGACAGGGGACCTATTGGAGTCATTTTGAGATGATCCATTAGTTCCAATTTGAATGCCATGATTCCGGGGTGCTCCGCTGCTGGTAGGTCTGTTTTTGCTTCCTGAGAGTTGATGAAGGGTCAAACGTCGTCCGTTTGACTTGAAATTTGGCAGGGGGCCTTTTGGAGGTATTTTGAGACCATCCGTAGGCTCTGATCGAAGTTTTGAAGTCTTCGACACTGTCGCTGCCGGGAGCCCCTGTCTGGCTGTCGGAGAAGTGAAGTTAAGCCAAATGATGTTGAAATGGCCCGAAACTTCATGTGTACCCCTCTTTTGGTTGCTTTGAAGGATCTTGCAGTTTTTGTTTAATTCTGACAAGATCTGGTGCTTGAAGTGGCGCCTTCCTATTTATGGCAGGATGTGGCTCCATGTAGCTTTTGGTGTTGAAGGGACATAGTGACATTTTTGGTGTCAACAAATGCCCCCTCGAGGTACAACGACGAGGTGTGCAGCTCTAGCAGTCGGTGTGCCTCGAAGAGAATTTGAAGGAGATCTTCTTGCTTGACCAAGAGTCTTGAGCGTTTTTCTTTTGATGGAGTTGCTTTTTGAGCTTCCAAGGGATTTTGCGGTAATGAGATAGGTCATGTACCGTCTCGAGGCAAGGATTTTGAAATGACATTTGGATGTGGGTTTTGGGTTTTGGGTTTTCCCTTTTAACCTTGTGAACCTAAAGGCTTTATGTGGCACATTAGGCGGTTAAGAAGGTTTTTTTTTTTTGGTTTTTGACCTTGTGACCTAACAGGCTGTATGTGGCGAGTTAGGGGGTCGGGATTTTGGTTTTTGGTTTCGGCCTTGTGACCTAACAAGCTGTATGTGGCAAGTTAGGGGACCATGGTTTGGTTTTTGGTCACTCTTTGGGACAATTTTGGGTCCATTGGAGTGTTTTGGTTTTTTGTGGAATGTCAATTTCAAGATTGTGGCTTGATTTGGTGCATGGGGTTGGATGGTTGGGTTTCTTTTGGAAGCTTATGAAGCTTTTGACTTTTTTGTATGGTCCAATCAACTCAAGAGAGGCATGGAACCATTTTTGTATGCTCTTGGTAAGAGAAATTTTGACTAAAAGCCACTTTTAGTGCCTAGGTGGTCAAACCTGGCTCATATGGGCTAACCCATGGGACCTTAAGCTTTTAAGAATGGCTTAGATCTCATGTGGTGTCATTTTGTAAAGAATATCTAAAAATATCCCTTTTGTGTAGAGAATATCTAAAAATATCCTTACTTGGAGAGAATCTCTCAAGTTTCCTTGATTTTGGGAGAGATTTTCTCAAAGTATCTTTCTTTGGGAGAAAGTTTCTCAAATCCCCTTTCTTTTTGGAGAGAATTTATCAAGAATCTCCTCTTTAGGAGAGAATATCTCAAGTCTCCCTCTCTTTTAGGAAGTTTGCTAATTTTTAGCACTTACCTCCTTGCTTTTCTCCTCCTTTCCTCTTTGGGTTTGCTTTTCTATAAAAGCAATGGAGATGGGTTTTCTTTCTCTTGTTGCTTTCTTTTGCAAAAAACCTTCAAGAGTGCTCCAAGAATTTTCTCAAGGATCTTCAAGTTTTCTTCTTCTTCTTCTCCATGGCTTCAAGTAGGTCTTCTTTTTTCCAAGAAAACCCCATGTAGATGTAGGAAAGTTTCCTTTCTTCTTCTTTTTTCTTTTTCTTTTCTTTCTTTCTTTTCTTTCTTCTTTTTTTTTTTTGTTTTTTCAACGTACAGTTCTGCTTTTTATTCTTTTTTTTTTTTAATAGATCTTTTATTCTATTATAATTTTTTTTTGCTGTATACGGACCTGGGCCGTACAGCCACGTGGCCTGTGGCCATGTGGGCCACACTCCTTTTTCTCTCTCTTCTTTTTTTTTTGCATGAAGAGGTTTTTTTTTCTCTCTCTTTTTTTTTTTGGCTCACCATGATATGAGGTTTATGCAATTCAAGATGATCATGCATTCTTTCTTCTTTTTTTTTTTGTTTAAAATGCATCAAGATAAAAAGGCTAGAATTTCTAGGTCAAGTCAACATGGATTTTGACTTGGACAAAGTTTGATTGGTTTTGACCAAATTGGGTTGGAATTGGTCAAACTTTTGTCAAAGTTTTCTAGCATCTAATGCATGATGGTTTTATGCATGATTTTTTGGTAAATGGAATTGGGAGCATGATGATGCATACCTCGAATTTTCTTGCAAGTCTTGGGATTTTTGGAGCTTGCAGCAATGTTGAGCCCACTTCTCCAGTCTCGCAGAATTTCGAGGAACTTTGCAAGTTTTGGAATTTTGAGCTCGCAGCAATGTTGAGCTCTTTTCTGATCTTGCGAAGATTTGAGAGGAAAGGCTTGATCTCGCAGCAATGTCTGAATTCAAGCCTTCTTCGAGAATCCTTCATTGATTATGAGCTCGCAGCAATGTTGAGCTCATCTTCAAGCTTCCTTTCTTTTTCGGGGTGCCTCCCTTTTCTTCGAAATTGCCCCGGAACCATGCCAAAATTTCGCTAGGATTTTTTTTAGCAAAATTCTGTCATTTGTGTGTTTGATTTCTTCCTTTCTGACTTTTGCAGGTGGTTCTTCCAGAACGAACAAGGGTAAGGGGCCTTGTTACTGATGCACCTCGCCGATCTGCCAGATCTTCCAATGCAGCCGTTCAGCAGGCTTGGGAAAAAAGTCCGTTATGTGGAGACGAACTTGGAAGAATGCGACTCGCTCAACCGAGATGAGATGAGACAGCGATTGATCGCTCTCAAGGATGAGGAGTTTTATAAAATTATGGCAAGCAATCGTCCTTGGGTTATGGACGATCAGAGCGTTGTGCCCAAGCCTACCTTTTTCTTTGGTGACGCTGTCCCTGATGACTCGTCATTCCAAAGGAGATGCTTTCAGTTCTCTTACACAGCTGATGGTGAGGAGAGAACCATTTCTACCCGATCGACTTTTGATCGCACTATCTCGATCATGAGTCTTTCTCCCCACATGCTCTAAGAGAGAAGATCCTCCAAGCTGGGTGAAGAGGACCAATGTGGTCAAGACCGGGATTTTTGTTGGCGGCCCTTCTCGTTATGCAGAGAAGCCGCCTGCCCGTATGGACATGTTGATGCCAGCCAGCGGCTACCAAGGTTCTGATCATCCATCAGTCGATTTGAGACCGGTGGGCCTTGGCATTTTTAGCGGTGACGGCAGTAATTGGGTGAACCCCTTTCGGCTTCGCGGCCGCTTCAGCGCTGACTCGGGCTGGGAGTCATGGACTGATCACATCCTGCAGATTGGTGGCGCCATTCTGAAGGAGGCTGAAGTTTTTGATGCGGTTCGCGCTTTTCGGCAAACCGTCGTTTTCTCCGATGAGGCCTTCATGGCCATGTTGGAGTCTTTCCTTCCACAAACCAACACCTTCGTTGTAGCGAACGGTGAAATTGGTTTTACTTTGAAGGAGTTGAGCGCTACCACCGGGCTGCCTATCCTCGGCAAACTCTATGAGGAGTTTATGCCTATTGACAGTGTCCTTGAGGAGCAGTCGGAGGAGTTCAGGCTCCTGTACTTTCAGCTCGTCGCCTTCTACGATTTTTTGAAGGAGAAGGAGGGCTCGAAAGTCCGATGCAGTAGTTGGAGGAGTCTCAGCTCTTTGTCTTCCAACTTCTTTGACGGTGGGGATGCTTCTGAGAGTATGTCCCAGGAAGCCAGGGTTAAGAACCCGAAGAAGATCTCCGCTATGCGAGAAAATTTGAGGGATTTTCTTACAAGCACAGACGCCATTTGTCCTGACATTGCGCTGCGGAGAGATCTTGCTGTTTACCTCACTTATTGGCTGGGTGAGGCAGTTTTTTGCTGGAGGAGATGGAACGCACATCAGGCCGCACTGTATTTTTTCCGGCTTGTCAGATGGCGTTCGGAGAGCAGCTTGCTTTGGTACCTGCTCTTTACTCCTATTTGTGCACCGAACTGCAGGCTGCTGCTTTCTTGGTTCGGCTTGGGCTCCCTATGAATAGGGTATTTTCAGCCCATATTTTTCTATTCGTGGTTTGTGTACCACTGTCCGGGCTTCCACTGTTTAGGTGCTGCACAGGATGATGACCCGTTTATGATTCGGTTGGCTAGAGGGAAAGCCGTTTCCGAATCTCTTTTGTCTGCCCGTTTGAGGATCCGACGGTTCAGGGACGTCGAGATGGGGCAGTCTTCAGTCAAGCTTTCTCCCGGTCTGCGGAAGAAGGCTTTTGATTTTTGGTATCTCCCGCGATTCCACCAGAGCAGGGTCGGGAAGACACTATTCTTTGACGAACGCAGAGAAGGGATGGCTTTTTAACATACGTGTTGGTACGATGGTGTACCGTCGACATCTTTTTGTTGACATCCAGCCGTATGTTCCTTCTCGTTTTGCGTTGCAGTTGGGCTTCTCCCAAGGCGTTGTAGGAGCGCCTTCGAGCATGGTGAAGCGTTTTGGGGGTCTTCAGGATGGGAGGAATGCATGGGCTTTTTACAGTGCGGAGGACACTACCGCCATGATTTCCTATCCTGAGCTGCCCACTTTCCGGACCGCTGGCTTCGCGAAATGGTTCGCGGAGAGCTTTTCAGTGTACCGGGGGCTTTCCAAGAAGGAGCTCAATGTCAAGCAATCTTCCGGGAAGGGCCTTGGTAGATCAGACGGCGTCCGGCGAGAGGAGGTTTTGGCCTTCCTTTCTGGAGAGAAGCATAGGATAGGCTTTCTCAAGGACCGGGATGTCGTCGGATTTGGAGCTGTGCAAGAGGTACCTGGTGAGGTCCTGAGACAGCTGGAGGAGGAGGAAGCTGAGATCGACGCTTGGAGGCAAGCGGAACGAATGAGGACTTCCATGGGGTCCACTGGCAGGAGCGGACCATCCAGTGAGGACTCTGGTGAGAGGCCTGACTTTGATAGCGGGGGCAGGTTCTTCAGGTAAACCGACCCGCAGGAGCAAGAGGAAGAGAGGACAGTACCGTCATAAGAAGCAGTGCGAAGATTCTCCTGACGTGGAAGTCCCTCTTACCATTGATGAGGAGGTCTCGGGGGATGCTGAAGAGCCTCCAGAGAAGAGGAGTCGAGAGGAAAAAGCCGACGAGGGTATGATCCTTTCCCTTTCTCTTTTCTGCTTCTCTCTTCTCTTTTTTTCTTTTTTTTTTTTTTTTTTTTGAGAGATTTTTGTTTAGATCCACTGCTTTCTTTTCTTTTTGCAGAGGATGATGTCTTGGTGATGCCTGAGGCTCCGGCCGATGAGGCGGCGACGGATCCGACTACGCATCTGAGGAAGGAGCCAAGGGACTCTGGAGTAGACCCAGAATCTTCTCCTTGGTACGACTTCTTTACTTCCCCCGTTTTTTGGCATTTTCTTTCTTGCTAAATTTTGCTGACGTTTCCACCCCCTTTTTTGTCAAGCTGATTTGCCAGAGGGATTCTGACGACTTCGAGCCATCCATGGATGTAGCTTTCTGCGACACTTCGGACGAGCTTATGGAGACACGAAAGCGCTCCACCGGTCGTCGGAGAAGGTATTTCACAACAATAGTCTTTGATAACAAGAAAATTTTTTTTTTTTTTTTTTTTTTTGACAAGATCATGTTCATACCTTTCTTCTTCTGGCAGGTTGTGAGGTGACAGGAGAGGTTCCATTGTCTTCCTCGGAGCCGGAACAGGAAATACCGGCGGCTGGTCCAGAAGTAGAGGCTTCTTCTACCAGTTTTGATGCGGCAGAAGTGCAAACACATGATGACATTCCATCTTCTGATTGCTCCGACTGGGAAAGAGTCTTTCGATTTGTCGCCCACTACGGCCTGACAAGGTCAGGGGACAGTCTTCATCTGGGCCTCTCTTCAGTTTGCAAGAAGTCTTGAAGAGTGTTACTGAGGCGCATGGGTTGAGACATTCTGCTGGGTCAATTGGAAGCTGCTTGCATGGTCAAGCACG
>QPKB01000693.1:0-10101 GCA_003546025.1 Camphora micrantha
CGGACAGACAAAAAAAAAAAAAAAAACACAAAGAAGTCATACCAGGTGAAGATTCTGGAATCACTCCAGAGTCCCTCGGCTTTTCTTCAAATGCCGCAATTAGATCCATCATTGCCTCATCGGCTGGAACTTTAGGCATCAAATCCTCATCTTCCACTGAAAAAGGGAGGGAAGGCAAATCAAAACAAGAAAATCTCAATGAAAGAAACGGAAAGAGAAAGAGGAAGAAACATACTGTCATCAACAGTCTCTTCTTCTCGACTCCTCTTTTTCAAAGGCTCATCAGCGTCCCCTGACACCTCTTAAGCAATGGTGAGAAGGACTTCCAAATCAGGAGAGTCTTCATGCCGTCTCTTATTATGCCGCTGCACTCTTGTGAGACCCCGACCCGAGTGACCCCGATTAGTACTAATTAAGTCGCGTATTAATCTTAAACTTGTTTAGTAGATTTTGGTTTAGTTGGGATTAGAATAACTTTGTTATAGCTTTGGAAAATTTTGAGTGCCTATGTGACTAGTGGGGCCCTTTGAGGGTTCCTTTTATGACTTGCGTGTACTTGGGGGTTTACTTGAGATTCTTTTGATTTGGTGTCTTATCCCGATTTACTTATTTTGTTAATCCCTTCAACTTTCATGTTGATCCCGTTCCCTTCCCGAATCCCGAAACTCGACTTTTCTAGCTTCTTGGGCAAAACAGTCTTCTCACACTAAATCTGTACCCAATATTTAATATTTCCGAAACCCGTGAAATATATACTTTTTGGAAACTAGATATTTCAACGATCATTTCTTCCTTCTTCGTCGATTTTATCCGAGGTCCCAAAAACCATGATTTTGACCCCACCAAGTTTTCTAGTGGTGGAGCCCACTCCCATTGCTTATATAAGAGCACCCATCTCCTTCCCCTTCTTCATTTTCCAGCACAACAGCTAACCTAGGGTTCTTTCTTCATTTCCTATCTTCTTCTTCTTGCATCTCCTTCATCAATCTCCACCAAACTTTACTCTCTTGAGAAATGAGGACCATCACTCTCTTCCTCTCATGGAGAGCTTGCCATTGATAACATTTGTGTAAGAAACCACCATCTCCAAGATCTTCATTGAGCTAGTTCTTGCCATTAAATGATTTTCCAAGTAAGCTCTTTTCCTAATCTCTTAGATATGTGTTCTTCTAGCCTTAGAGAAGCTACTTTTCCATTATTGAAAGCTCTCTTCTTATTGCTTGGTTTGACCCATTTTAGGGTTTGTTTTGGGGGTTTTTGTAGAGATTGTGATCTTGGCTTGCAAGTGTGGTTAGGAGCTTATTTTCCATTGATTAGAGACCCAATGCAAGTGGATGATTTGATATGTTTAGCTTTGAATGAGTTTTACGAAACGCATTGATGATTTCACCATATGTTTTTGTGATATTAATGGCTTGTTTAGATTTGAAATAAATGCACATTAGTGAATCTTGTTAGCTTGTTTTATCCATAATTTAGATTGCTAATCAGGTTTAAAGGAATGAAGAAAAAAGAAGGAAAACTGAATGACCCATTGCACTGTAGAAAATAGAACCTGGGTTCTGTTACGCAGTTCACGCGGTCGACCGGCCAGGGAGCTCGGTCGACCAGCCACATGGGGTCAGGTTCTCTGGAACCTGACCAAAACACTATTCCCTCTTTTTTTACTTACAACTGCCGGTCGACCGGCCAAGGGCTCGGTCGACCGGGCATTCATGAGAGGGGTCGACCTGACCTCCTCAGGTCGACCGGGACCGCAGTGTGCGCGGTCGACCGGCCAAGGGCTAGGTCGACCGGGCCAACTGTGAATCTCTCCTGGGATGTGAGTTTTACCCTATTCTTAAATGGACTTAGGTGGAACTTGGTTACCCTTTTTATTGGACTTACTTGACTTATCGTGAGATTGTTTGACCCGACATTCTTTGAGGTTAATCCGGTTGTATCGGGACTTAACCCAATTCAATCTCGAACGGTACGGGACAACGGGATACCCCCTTTATAACTATGCACGAGGTTTGTTCGTTTGGGTATCGCGAATCCTATCTCCTTCGGTGACTGAGTAGGTTGTACAATGCTTCAGGGTTAACATTGTACTTAGGATCTCTTTTGAGGCTCCGTTTGTTTTGAAGTTCATTTAAAAGTCTGAAAATCCCTAAGGTGTATAAAGAGCCCGGAATGTCTCCAAACTCAAGGAGTACCAAGTCATTATTACAATGGACATACGGGGTCCTTACTCACCTGATTTATCTTGAATCTCGACACTTGTCCCGAATTTCTTGAATTATGATTTATCTTGAATCTCAACACTTGTCCCGAATTTCTTGAATTATGATTTATTTTGAATCCCGACACTAGCCCCAAATTTCTTGAATTATGATTTATCATTCCCGAAAGTATTGAAAGTATATTTAAGCATTTTGCTAGCCCGTTTATACATGCCCGAATAAAATGATACTTGTGCCTTTGAGCATCCCGTCCCGCCCGTTTACATACATGCACTTGATATGTTTTATACATGTTTTGATTTGTCATTTGACCTATGAGTCGGCATCACTAAGCTTGGCTTTCCTTGCCGGTCTGATCCACCGACTTGGAGACCCCTTCCCGTCCCGCCAGCTGCAATTTGGATCCCGCTACCCGGTTATTACCGTGGTCTTGTCCCGATGCCGCAGATTGCTGCTGTGGTTCCCGATGCCCGGTTCGCTACCGTGGTCATGTCCCGTATTATATTATGTATATGTATATGTCACTTATGTTGCATCTCCTCACTTCGGTGACTGAGACAACATCCCGATATGCTCATGTCACTTCGGTGATAGAGGACTTAGCTTTATGTGGTTGCCATCTTACTTGTTTTCCGTTTCCTTGGATACCTTACATGTTTTATATTGCATATGTATTTGAATAAATGATCTTCTCGTTTTATGAAACTATTGTTTGAAAGGTTTAAATGTTTTCCAAGGTAATTTCTTTATTGATATGTCTTTTCACCCACCTGCCAGACCGTCGTGTTTGACCCACTATTTTGGTACTCAGGTTCAGTTTCCCCGCCCCGAGCTGAGAGTTTTTGTTGGCTGTGGAGCCATGATTTTGTAGGTTGTCTTGTCGGCTATGTCATGTAGACATTGTGCTTGACATCGGAGTTACGTCATATTTGGGTAGTGGATATTAGTTTGTTATTGTACGGCTTTTATTAGCCCTTTCTTGGGATTGTAATTAATACACATTGATACTTGCAACTTGAACATATATGAGAATGTAATATCCTGTTACTGTCAGTTCTGTACTTTATTATGTTGATTTATTCCAGTCTGATACGGTTCCTAAAATTATAGCTTTATGCTAGCGGTTGTATGCGACGCGGAATCCGATGATGTCCACGGACTCCGGGTCGCATTGCCACGAAAGCTTCCGCAAAATATTCAGAGAGTTGTGATTTGTGATCCTCACACACGCGAATCTTGGGAGAAATACAATCATTACTTACCTCCCAATTCGCGTCCCCGAGGTCGGACCGCTGTCAGGATCTGGGTTCGGGGGCATGACAACTCTCTTTCTCTTGCTTCTATGGGTCGGTTTGCTTGAAGTACCTGCCCCACGGTCAAAGTCAGGACTTTCACTTGACTCCTCACTGGATGGTCTGCTTTTCCCAGTGGACCCCATGGAAGCCTTCGTTCGTTTCGCTTGCATCCAAGAGTCGATCTCGGCCTCCTCCTCCTCTAGCTGTTTCAAGACCTCACCAGGTATCTCTTGTACAGCTCCTGATCTGATGATGTCCTGTTCACCGAGGAAGCCTATCTTATGCTTCACTCTAGAAAGGAAAGCCAGAACTTCCTCTCGTTGGAAGTCATCTGATCTGCCAAGACCCTTTCTAGGAGATTCCTTGACATCGAACTCCTTCTTGGAAAGCCCCCGTTACACTGAAAAGCTCTCCACAAACCATTTCGTAAAGCCAGGAGTCCGGAAAGTGGGCAACTTAGGATAGGAAATCATGACGATAGTGTCCTCCACACTGTAAAAGGCCCATGCATTCCTCCCGTCCTGCAAACCTCCAAAACACTTCACCTTGCTTAAAGGAGCTCCAACAACGCCTTGAGAGAAGCGCAACTGCAGCGCAAAACGCGAAGGGACATACAGCTAGATGTCGTCGAAAAGATGTCTATGATACACCATCGTACCAACACGTATGTTGAAACACCACCTCTTTTTTGCGTTTGTCAGAGAATAGTGTCTTCCCAACCATGCCCTGGTGAAATCACAAGAGACACCAAAAACAAAAGCCTTCTTTCGCAAATCCGGAGAAAACTTCACTGAAGACTGCCAAATCTCAATGTCCTTGAACTGTCGGATCCTTAAACGGGCAGACAAAAGAGATTCAGAAATGACTGTCCCTCTAGCCAATCGAATCATAAAAGGGTCATCATCTTGTGCAACTCCCAACCAATGGAAGCCGGGACAGTGGTACACATACCACGAAATGAAAATATGGGCTGAGAATACCCTGTTCATAAGGAGCCCAAACTGAACCAAAAAAGCAACAACCTACAGTTGGGTACACAAATAGGAGTAAAGAGCTGGCACCAAAGCCAGCCGCTCTTCGAATGCCATTTGACAAGCCGGAAAAATACAATGTGACCTGATGTGCGTTCCATCTCCTCCACCAAAAACAGCCTCATCGAGCCAATAAGTGAGGTAAACAACGAGATCTCTCCGCAGTGCAATGTCAAAATAAATAGCGTATGTGCTTGCGAAGAATTTCTTCAAATTTTCTCGCATGACGGAGATCTTCTTCAAACCCGGGTTTTTAGCCCTCGCATCCTGGGCCATACTATCTGAAGACTTCCCGCTGTCAAAGTAGTTGGGGGACAAAGAGCTACAACTCTTCCAACTACTACACCTAACTTTCGATCCCTCCTTCTCCTTTGAAAATCGTAGAAGGCGATAAGCTAAAAGTATAAAAGCCTGAACTCCTCAAACTACTCCTCAAGGACGCTGTCAATAGGCATGAACTCCTCATAGAGTTTGCCAAGGACAGCCAGCCCGGTGATGGCACTCAATTCCTTCAAAGAAAAACCAATCTCACCATTCGTAACAATGAAGGTGTTGGTTTGTGGAAGGAATGACTCCAACATGGCCATGAAGGCTTCATCGAAGAAAACCATGGTTTGCTGAAAAGTGCGAACCGCGTCAAAAATCTCTGCCTCCTTCAGAATGACCCCACCAACCTGCAGGGTGTGATCAGTCCATGATTCCCAGGTTGAGTCAGCACTGATTCAGCTACGAAGTCAAAAAGGCTTCACCCAATTGCTGCTGTCACCCCGGAAAATGCCAAGGCCCACCGGTCTCAAATTAACCAACGGATGATCAGAACCTTGGTAGCCGCTGGAGGGCATCAACATGTCCATACGGACAGGCGACTTCTCTGCATATCCCAAATGGCAGCCAACAAAAGCCCCCGTTCTTGATCACATTAGTCCTCTTCACCTAGGTTAGAGGATCTTCCCTCTTAGGACATGTGGGAGAAAGGCTCATGATCGAGATGGTGCGATTGAAGGTCGAACGGGTAGAAATAATTCTCTCCTCACCATCTACCGTGTAAGAGAACTGAAAACATCTTCTTTGGTATGTTGAGTTGTCAAGGACTGCATCACCAAAGAAGAAGGTAGGCTTGTGCACAATGCTCTGGTTGTCCGTGACCCAAGGACAGCGGCTTACCATATTCTTGTAAAATTCCTCATCCTTGAGAGCGATCAATCGCTGTCTCATCTCATCACGGTTGAGGGAGTCGCACTCTTCCAAGTTCCTCTCAACATACTTGACCCTCTCCCAGGCCCGCTGTACGGCCGCATTAGGAGATCTGGCAGACCGGCGAGGTGTGTCAGTAACAGACCCCTTACCCTTGTTTGTTCTGGATCAACTACCTACAAAGAATGGAAAAGAAAAAATCAATTATCAAAACGACATTATCTTTCTAAAAAAATTCTAGCGAAATTTCGGCATGATTCCGGGATAATTCCGAAGAAAAGGGAAACACCCCGAAAGAGATAGGAAGCTTAAAGATGAGCTCAATATCACTGTGAGCTCATAGTTAGTGGAGCATTCTTAAAGAAGATTCAAACTCAAACATTGCTGCTAGATCAAGCCAGTATTCTCAAATCTCCGTAAGAATGAAAAAGGGCTCAACATTGCTGTGAGCTCCAAACTCCAAAAAGTTGCAAAGCTCCTCAAAGATCCCACAAGACTAAGAAAGGGCTCAACATTGCTGCGAGCTCCAAATCTCAAAACTTGCAAAAGACTTTCAGGTATGCATTATCATGTTTCTAATCCAACTTATCGAAAATCATACATAGAAGGAAAGTTGTCATGCATTAGATGCTAGGAAACCCTTGACCAAAGTTTAACCAATTCCAACCAAACTTGGACAAAACCAATCAAACTTTGTCCAAGTCAAAACTCATGTTGGCTTGACCTAGAAACTCTAGCCTTTTATTTGATACATTCAAAAAGAAAAAAAGAAAATGCATGAACATCTTGATTTGCATAAACCACATTATCATGCTGAGAAAAAAAAAGAAAAAAGAAAAGGAATGAAAGAAAACTCCTTTAAAAAAAAGGTAGAAAAAAAAATGAACTAGCCCACAGGCCGTGAGGCCCACTACCACGTGGCCGTATGGCCAGGTCCGTACGATCGTGTCCGTACGGCCACAAAAAATTGAGAAAAAAAAGTGTGAAAGAAAAGAAAGAAAGCACCTGAAAAAAACAAAGAAGAAAAAAGAAAACCGTGGAGATCAGAAAAAAAAGAGAAAGAGAAAGAACTTTTTTTTACCATTCTACTTCTACAATGGAGTTTTCTTGGAAAAGAAGACTTACTTGAAGCCATTGATGAAGAAGAAGGAAAGCTTGGAGATCCTTGAAGAAGAAAGTCTCTTGGTCTTGAAAGCACTCTTGAAGAATTTTGCAAAAGAAAGCAATGAAGCAAGAGATCCTATCTCCCCTTGCTTTTATAGAAGAGAGCAAGCCAAAGAAGGAAACAAAGGAGAAAAGAAAGGAAACTTGAGAGATTCTCAAAACCCAAAGAAAGATATTTAGAGTTATTCTTTCCCAAAAAAAGATATCTTGAAAAATTCTCTCCCAAAATAAAGGGAACATGAGAGATTCTCTCCAATTAGGGGTATTTTAAGATATTCTCTATCCAAAAGAGATATTTTTAAATATTCTCTACAAAATGATACCACATGAGATCTAAGCCATCTAAAAGTTTAAGGTCCCATGGGTTAGCCCACATGAGCCAGGTTTGACCACCTCGACACTAAAAGACGCTTTTAGTCAAAGAAAAATAACTCTTACCAAGAGCATAAAAAATTGGTTCCATGCCTCTTTTGAGTTGATTGACCACAAAAAAAAAAAAAAAAAAAAAAAAAAAAAAAAAAAAAAAAAAAAAAAAAAACACCAAGCCTCATGAGCTTCCAAAATCCAAAACCATCCAACCTCATATACCAAATTGAGCTAAAATTTTGAAATTGACATCCAAACCACTCCACTGGACCCAAAATAGTCAAAAAAAGTGACCAAAAGCCAAATCCTGGTCCCCTAGCTTGCAGCATACAGCTTGTTAGGTCACAAGGCTAAAACCGAAAACCAAATCCTGACCCCCTAACTTGTTACATACAGCTTGTTAGGTCACAAGGTCAAAAACCAAAAAACCCCTTCTTGATCGCCTAATGTGCTACATAAAGCCCTTAGGTTCACAAGGTCAAAAAGAAAAATCCAAATCTGAATCCCTCACGTCATTTTCGAAGCTTTGCCTTGAGATGGTAAGTGATCCCTTTTCACTACCATAAAATCCCCTTGGAAACTTAAAAGGCTACCCTACCAAAAAGAAAACTGCTCAAAAACTCTTGGTCAAGTTAAAAGCTCTCCTTCAAACTTCTTTTCGAGGCACACCGACTTCAAAAGTTATGCAACTTGTCGTTGTACCTCGAGGGGGCATTTGTTGACACCCAAAATGTCACTTTGATTCTTCAACATCGAAAGCTACATGAAACCGCATCCTACTATAAACAGGCAATGCCACTTCAAGTATCAAATCTTGTCAGAACCAAAGAAAAAAAAAAAAAACAAGATTCCTCAAAACAGCCAAAAGAGGGGTGCACTTGAAGTTTCGGGCCATTTCAACATCATTTGGCTCAACTTTACTCCTCCAGCAGCTGAGCAAGAACTCCCGTCAGCAGTGAAACCAGAGATCCTGACACACAAAACAGAGCACATAGCTGGCCACAAAATGCCACTAGAAGGCTCTATATCAAGTTTCAGGCAATTCCTACATCATTTGGCCCAAAAAGGAAACAGCCGTAGCAAAGTCAGCTCTCCCGACGGCGTCAGTGTCGAAGATATCAAAACTTCGATCAGAGCCTACGGATGGTCCCAAAATACATCTAAAAGGCTCCGTGTCAAATTTCAAGTCAAACCAACAACGTTTGACCCTCCATCAACCCTCGAGCAGTAAAATCAAGCTTATCGGTGGCAAAAACCACCGAGGCCATCACTCACCAAACAGAGCACAAGGGTGGCTTCAACATGCTTCCAAGGGGCTATACATCAAATTTCAGGTCATTGTGACGACGTTTGACCCAATTTTGACGCTCGGAAACAAAAGCAAGCCTCCCTGCGACGGAGCTTCCCGGGACCATGACATCCAAATCGGAGCTAGTGGATTGTCTCAAAATGACTCCAATAGGCTCCCTGTCAAATTTTAGGTCAATCGAACGTCGGATGACTGCACATCTAAGCGCGACATCTTCGTCGCGGCAAAATCAAATCCACTAGCGACGGGACCCACACGGCTTCAAAACTCATACAAAAGCCTATAGTTGGTATTATCTATTGCTCAGCAGGCTACAAGTGAAATTTCAGGTCATTCCGATATCGTTTGACCTAGTTTTGACTTCTGATGAAAAATCAGCGACAAAGTCTTCGGCCTTTCCAAAAAATAAGAAACTTTGTGCTCCGATTTGCACGGCTTCTCGTCAGGTTTTCTTCAGGAGAATCAAGTCAATAAATGAGGAAAAATGTCAAGAAAAATACAGAAGAAAAAAGAATCAAAAAAGGTCGAGAAACGGTAGAAAAAACCGCGACCAAAAAGGGAAAAAATCCCCATGGTCGCCGACGGCGACCCTGGAAACTCCGGTCGCCAGTTTTCCGCCGAAAAGGGCCATTTTCCGACCCTTTTCGCGTTTCGAGAATTTCGGCCACTGTGGTTTTCCAAAAATCTTTTTGATGCTCGAAATCAGCTGATCTTCACCAACATCTCGGATCTACCATCAAGAGCATGTGATCATCATCGCACGCTTCAAAATCACTAACCGACCAACCAAGAAAGTACACTTTCAATCCGACCAATCGAGAAATCGACAGGACAGATGTTACCGGCCCACTAATATCAATCAGTGTCTGAAGTTGCATCGCCATCCGACATTAAATAACATGTGGATCTATTGGTGATCATCCGCAAGAAGAATTCCAAAAAACGCAGTACGGCCCATGACTCTTTGAGCGCCCTGGCGACCACTTAATGCAGTTAAATGACCCGTTTTATGACAAATAATTGCTGTCATTAACTCATTATTTTTGCAGCCCAATCAGAAGCAAGGAAATAGGAGTTATAAATCAAAGCAATCATGACAATAAATCATGAAACTCCTCTCATCATGGAAGATTAAAGGCGATTAAATGCCCATCATTCTCCATCGATCAATCAAAGCCAAGAAAAAAGGAGTATTATAAAATCATGAAAATAAAAATCTGTAAATCCTCCCATCATGTGGCTTAATGCATTAAAATCCCATAAACCCACCTAATGGCTACAAAAGCCTATAAAAGGAGGGTCATTCCAAGAAGAACGGATCATCCGGAAAAGGAGACATCCAGACAGAGAAAGGAGAGAGAAATCAGACACTGCGCAAAGAAGCTCTGCTACTTGGAGAAGCTCTGCTTGCAACAAACACCACAAGGTGATTGAAGTCCCTTGGGGGCCCAACCCCCGACCAAAAAAAAAAAAAAAAAAAAAACAGACCTCTTTTCTGTCTAACATGGCCTAGACGC
>QPKB01000693.1:10899-22038 GCA_003546025.1 Camphora micrantha
GTATGATCATTAGAATTCAATAAAAAGTATGAAATTTTGTTACTCCCCTTTTTTGCTCATGATTTGGCAAAATCAAAACCCAACAAGCAAGTGATTCTAAATATGATATGAGTAAATAGAAAATTAAACTGGAAACTAGAAAACATGAAAATCATAAACAACAAATCCAAAACAAAGTCTAAATCATAGAGATCCCAACTCAAGACGGGTCAACTAGAAACATATCATAGATCACAAGCGCATCCATATCCCCTCACTGTCATCTCATCCAGTCAAGAATAGAATCCAACTTGGTATTAAATTGCTGGATTTCATCAACACGGTTGTTCACTTGTCATCAACCTGCTAATGCAATTGATGGAATCCTCCATCTACTTGTAACCGCAAGTTTTCTATTTGAGCGGCCTGGTTGTAGACTACATTTTTTAAATCAGACAATCGATTCAGAAATGAAGGCTATTCCTCATATTCAGCTTGAACTTCTTCTTCAGCTTCATCTGGAGCAGTAGGTTGTGCTTGATGATTGACATGGGAAATGGACTGTCCCTCAATACGTTTGTTGATCTTCATTGTTGGATACATGGTTTCCTCATTCTCATAAGCAGCACTACCCAATCCAACAAAAAAAATCACAAATAGAATTCCAAATGGTAAATACAAACGTAGAGGAGCCCCCTTCAAGTGAAAAATTGCATTATAAATGCACCGGGGAACATCTGTTGACAAACCCGAACCGATGGCATACAAGAGATATGATTGCTCATGGTTTGCATCAGACTTATGGACTTGAGGTTCCACATTGCAAGCAATAAAGATGTTCAGTAGATGGTAGTCAAGTTCCATCTCATATTGATATATCAAACCCCCTGCCCATGAATGTTCATGATCACATAGACTGCTTGCAACAACATCTTACTCATATTCAGTGTTTTCTGAATTAGAGAATGGATTAGGGATGATGTAAATGGGTACCCGATTCTCTGATTACCTAGAGGTTCTGCCCCGTTAAAAACCGGGTCTGGGTCCTTATTTAGGCATCGATAAGTAAATGAGTCTGGTTCCGATTCCACCTTGGTTCGGACCCGTGGACCTGAGACCCAACATATTACCTCAATTTCAAAAATCTCCTAAAAATCATGTTTTTTTAATATCATTCTCTACCTAAACCCGGACCCGGATCCAAACCCGTCCCATATGAGGTTCTGGTTCCAGTTCCGAAGTTAAGAAACTGGTTCCAAAATGGTTTCGGGTTCGGTTCCGGTTCCACCTTCCCCTTAACGGTTCTGGTTCCGGGTCCACCATGGACCCAGACCAAAATTGACCCGTTTACAACCTAGAATGGATAGACAGGGTTAGAATGCCGGGAAACTGAAGAAAATCACCCAAATGTTGTGGAGTGCTCACAACATGCTTTCCTCCAGCATAGGTTGAAAAACTATGTTCATCCGCATCATGCATGTTGCAGTAAAATTGGCTAACCCAATCTGTAATGACTTTCCCTATCAAGAGTACACAATGAGATCAAACGTCTTTGTTTAAGCCATCTGTAGAAATGTGCAAGTGAAAAATCACCCAAAGAGACTATCCTTTCTAGGATAATCTTTGTATTTCAGAAGCAAGTCTGAAATCTTTTTTGACCTTCTTCATCTAGAAATCGCTCTCCCTCATATGATGAACCGGGGTGAGTTGTTGATTTCTTTCACGGTTGGGAAGTTTTAGGAGCCATTGTTTGTTAAGCAACAAGGGGAGTACCAAATTCAAGATTTCAAACCCAAATCACTCCAAACACACCACACAATGCACAATAGGAAGAAATAATACCAAAGATGGAGGACAATGCTAAAAAAGGTTACCTTTGTGCAATCCAAAATGAGATTTTGGTGGAGTTCTAGAGGTGGAGGAAGACTGATGAACCTTGTGCAATCCAAAATGAGTCCAGACTACATATGGATGATATACATGTCATTATGTTAATTGTTACCCCTTTATTCACATTTGTTAGCTATTTATAATGCTTTTATTATGCTAATTGTAGTATTTTCACTTTTAGATAAGCATAAGAGGGAGTTGAGCAGATTTGAGCCAAAAGATGGAAATCTCAGAATTTGGGACCCATGGAGAGCTGAGATCCAAGAAGAAAGATAAAGGAAGAAAAAAATCGCAAAAGGAGAGCACGCCCATCCCATGCATTGGACATTCCAAGGAAACACGCCCATTGAGAGGCCGACTCCATTGCAATTGTTGTAAAGAAAAACTGAAATTCAGATTTGAGGATTTTCTTAAATCATAGTGGGCCCAAGTAAATTCAAAATTGAGAGTTCCAAGATTATTGCACACAAGCTTCCAAGAATTATCTATAATTTGAATTCTAATCAAAGAAGGCTTCCATAATTTGAAAATTTTCAAATCATGGAATTACCCAAGATGATATGTCCATTCTATTCTAAGCCTTAACATGTCCAAGATAAGGTGTTTACATGGTTCGCAAATTTTGCAACAAATCTGATTTTCAAATTTAAAGTTCTTTTAATTCAAAGTGGGGCCCCTTTTTAAGAGAAGTAAGAAGCAAGAGACTATTGAATTTAGAAGGACATTGGAGGCAAGCAAATCAAGATGGAAACTCCAAGATTTTTAGCACAATCCTATCCCAACTTGGACCCGAAGTTACAATCCACGTCATGCCTGATTACAAAATACTTTGGACATCTAGTGCCCCCCACCCACTCCATCTCCTCTCCTTAAGTTCTCCATTTTTCTCCTTCCATTGAAGATCACCCAAGGGCCTTCTCTAAGGCACACAACCACCTCGGGTCCACACCACCACCCTAAAACAATCATTCCCTCATCCAAACCAGCTTCCCCATTCTTTTATTTTTTGATTGTATGACTCTTGCCATGCATGGGTAATTTTCGTTCTGAGAGGGAGAGTGTGTCAAGAAGACTCTATAAAGATGATAATTTTAATAATGATTGAAGTTATTTTCTCTACAATGGATGGTTGAACTCCTTGATTAGAGGTACAGAAAAGGCTAAGTGGATTCTTTCTGTTTACAAATTATTCCCTTCTTATTTTTCATTTGATGTGTGCTTCCTGGCTTTAATAGATTTGTCTTCATGTTGTAGGCAAACTTTAACATTTAAATTTTTTTATTAAAAACCTTTGACTATTTATACTTAGACTTGATAAGCCATGCTTAGGATTAAATTCTTTTGACGTTTTATGCTTATTTTTTTATAAGTAGTGCTTAAGTTTTTATACATTTGATGGACCCAGCCTTTTGTTTTCTCTCTTCCGTCCTAGGACTCCCAAGAGACCAGTGGAGGGAAAAAGGCGAGCATCAACATTTTTGTACGGGTATGCCATATTTTCCATTCTACTTGGAATTTAGAAATGGCGATCCGGAGATCCACCTTCACAAGTAGAAAAGGAAATCAACATTTTTTAAAACTTTCCATTGCACATATATTTAAGAAAAGAGACAAGGTTTTTGAAAGCCGTAAGAGGCGATTTTTCTTTGTTTGCCGTGAAATGCGGTTTTGCCGTAAAAGGCGATGTTTGCCATGAAAGGTGATGGACAAATTTCATCAATAATGAAAGACAAGAATTGTGGTTTTTTTGTCTCGTTTAGAAAAAATACAAAATACAATAGAAAAGTAAGAAAATGAATTTTGACTTCTCAGGATATTGCAGGGATTCGTTTAGATCAACAGTCGCAAGTCATGTATGGACTTTGCCATCGTCCTTCAGATGAGAACTATGATGCTTTGATTCTTTTGGCTTGGCTTAGACCTCAGATATTTAGAGGATAAAGATCAAGGGGAGGTCCTATATCCAATAAAAAAACCACGTAGACGGGTTGTAAAGCAGCGTCTAGGCCATGTTAGACAGAAAAAGAGGGTCTTTTTTTTTTTTTTTTTTTTTTTTTTTTTGGTCGGGGGGGTTGGCCCCCCCAAGGGACTTCAATCACCTTGTGGTGTTTGTTGCAGCAGAGCTTCTCCAAAGTAGCAGAGCTTCTTTGCGCAGTGTCTGATTTCTCTCTCCTTTTCTCTGTCTGGATGTCTCCTTTTCCGGATGATCCGTTCTTCTTGGAATGACCCTCCTTTTATAGGCTTTTGGTAGCCATTAGGTGGGTTTATGGGATTTTAATGCATTAAAGCCACATGATGGGAGGATTTACAGATTTTTATTTCATGATTTTATAACTCCTTTTTCTTGGCTTTTGATTGATCGATGGAGAATGATGGGCATTTAATCGCCTTTAATCTCCATGATGAGAGGAGTTTCATGATTTATTGTCATGATTGCTTTGATTTATAACTCCTATTTCCTTGCTTCTGATTGGGCTGCCAAAATAATGAGTTAATGACAGCAATTATTTGTCATAAAACGGGTCATTTAACTGCATTAAGTGGTCGCCAGGGCGCTCAAAGAGTCATGGGCCGTACTGCGTTTTTGGAATTCTTCTTGCGATGATCACCAATAGATCCACATGTTATTTAATGTCGGATGGCGATGCAACTTCAGACACTGATTGATATTAGTGGGCCGGTAACATCTGTCCTGTCGATTTCTCGATTGGTCGGATTGAAAGTGTACTTTCTTGGTTGGTCGGTTAGTGATTTTGAAGCGTGCGATGATGATCACATGCTCTTGATGGTAGATCCGAGATGTTGGTGAAGATCAGCTGATTTCGAGCATCAAAAAGATTTTTGGAAAACCACAGTGGCCGAAATTCTCGAAACGCGAAAAGGGTCGGAAAATGGCCCTTTTCGGCGGAAAACTGGCGACCCGGAGTTCCAGGGTCGCCGTCGGCGACCATGGGGATTTTTTCCCTTTTTGGTCGCGGTTTTTCTACCGTTTCTCGACCTTTTTTGATTCTTTTTTCTTCTGTATTTTTCTTGACATTTTTCCTCATTTATTGACTTGATTCTCCTGAAGAAAACCTGACGAGAAGCCGTGCAAATCGGAGCACAAAGTTTCTTATTTTTTGGAAAGGCCGAAGACTTTGTCGCTGATTTTTCATCAGAAGTCAAAACTAGGTCAAACGATATCGGAATGACCTGAAATTTCACTTGTAGCCTGCTGAGCAATAGATAATACCAACTATAGGCTTTTGTATGAGTTTTGAAGCCGTGTGGGTCCCGTCGCTAGTGGATTTGATTTTGCCGCGACGAAGATGTCGCGCTTAGATGTGCAGTCATCCGACGTTCGATTGACCTAAAATTTGACAGGGAGCCTATTGGAGTCATTTTGAGACAATCCACTAGCTCCGATTTGGATGTCATGGTCCCAGGAAGCTCCGTCGCAGGGAGGCTTGCTTTTGTTTCCGAGCGTCAAAATTGGGTCAAACGTCGTCACAATGACCTGAAATTTGATGTATAGCCCCTTGGAAGCATGTTGAAGCCACCCTTGTGCTCTGTTTGGTGAGTGATGGCCTCGGTGGTTTTTGCCACCGATAAGCTTGATTTTACTGCTCGAGGGTTGATGGAGGGTCAAACGTTGTTGGTTTGACTTGAAATTTGACACGGAGCCTTTTAGATGTATTTTGGGACCATCCGTAGGCTCTGATCGAAGTTTTGATATCTTCGACACTGACGCCGTCGGGAGAGCTGACTTTGCTACGGCTGTTTCCTTTTTGGGCCAAATGATGTAGGAATTGCCTGAAACTTGATATAGAGCCTTCTAGTGGCATTTTGTGGCCAGCTATGTGCTCTGTTTTGTGTGTCAGGATCTCTGGTTTCACTGCTGACGGGAGTTCTTGCTCAGCTGCTGGAGGAGTAAAGTTGAGCCAAATGATGTTGAAATGGCCCGAAACTTCAAGTGCACCCCTCTTTTGGCTGTTTTGAGGAATCTTGTTTTTTTTTTTTTCTTTGGTTCTGACAAGATTTGATACTTGAAGTGGCATTGCCTGTTTATAGTAGGATGCGGTTTCATGTAGCTTTCGATGTTGAAGAATCAAAGTGACATTTTGGGTGTCAACAAATGCCCCCTCGAGGTACAACGACAAGTTGCATAACTTTTGAAGTCGGTGTGCCTCGAAAAGAAGTTTGAAGGAGAGCTTTTAACTTGACCAAGAGTTTTTGAGCAGTTTTCTTTTTGGTAGGGTAGCCTTTTAAGTTTCCAAGGGGATTTTATGGTAGTGAAAAGGGATCACTTACCATCTCAAGGCAAAGCTTCGAAAATGACGTGAGGGATTCAGATTTGGATTTTTCTTTTTGACCTTGTGAACCTAAGGGCTTTATGTAGCACATTAGGCGATCAAGAAGGGGTTTTTTGGTTTTTGACCTTGTGACCTAACAAGCTGTATGTAACAAGTTAGGGGGTCAGGATTTGGTTTTCGGTTTTAGCCTTGTGACCTAACAAGCTGTATGCTGCAAGCTAGGGGACCAGGATTTGGCTTTTGGTCACTTTTTTTGACTATTTTGGGTCCAGTGGAGTGGTTTGGATGTCAATTTCAAAATTTTAGCTCAATTTGGTATATGAGGTTGGATGGTTTTGGATTTTGGAAGCTCATGAGGCTTGGTGTTTTTTTTTTTTTTTTTTTTTTTTTTTTTTTTTTTTTTTTTTTTTTGTGGTCCAATCAACTCAAAAGAGGCATGGAACCAATTTTTTATGCTCTTGGTAAGAGTTATTTTTCTTTGACTAAAAGCGTCTTTTAGTGTCGAGGTGGTCAAACCTGGCTCATGTGGGCTAACCCATGGGACCTTAAACTTTTAGATGGCTTAGATCTCATGTGGTATCATTTTGTAGAGAATATTTAAAAATATCTCTTTTGGATAGAGAATATCTTAAAATACCCCTAATTGGAGAGAATCTCTCATGTTCCCTTTATTTTGGGAGAGAATTTTTCAAGATATCTTTTTTTGGGAAAGAATAACTCTAAATATCTTTCTTTGGGTTTTGAGAATCTCTCAAGTTTCCTTTCTTTTCTCCTTTGTTTCCTTCTTTGGCTTGCTCTCTTCTATAAAAGCAAGGGGAGATAGGATCTCTTGCTTCATTGCTTTCTTTTGCAAAATTCTTCAAGAGTGCTTTCAAGACCAAGAGACTTTCTTCTTCAAGGATCTCCAAGCTTTCCTTCTTCTTCATCAATGGCTTCAAGTAAGTCTTCTTTTCCAAGAAAACTCCATTGTAGAAGTAGAATGGTAAAAAAAAGTTCTTTCTCTTTCTCTTTTTTTTCTGATCTCCACGGTTTTCTTTTTTCTTCTTTGTTTTTTTCAGGTGCTTTCTTTCTTTTCTTTCACACTTTTTTTTCTCAATTTTTTGTGGCCGTACGGACACGATCGTACGGACCTGGCCATACGGCCACGTGGTAGTGGGCCTCACGGCCTGTGGGCTAGTTCATTTTTTTTTCTACCTTTTTTTTAAAGGAGTTTTCTTTCATTCCTTTTCTTTTTTCTTTTTTTTTCTCAGCATGATAATGTGGTTTATGCAAATCAAGATGTTCATGCATTTTCTTTTTTTCTTTTTGAATGTATCAAATAAAAGGCTAGAGTTTCTAGGTCAAGCCAACATGAGTTTTGACTTGGACAAAGTTTGATTGGTTTTGTCCAAGTTTGGTTGGAATTGGTTAAACTTTGGTCAAGGGTTTCCTAGCATCTAATGCATGACAACTTTCCTTCTATGTATGATTTTCGATAAGTTGGATTAGAAACATGATAATGCATACCTGAAAGTCTTTTGCAAGTTTTGAGATTTGGAGCTCGCAGCAATGTTGAGCCCTTTCTTAGTCTTGTGGGATCTTTGAGGAGCTTTGCAAGTTTTTGGAGTTTGGAGCTCACAGCAATGTTGAGCCCTTTTTCATTCTTACGGAGATTTGAGAATACTGGCTTGATCTAGCAGCAATGTTTGAGTTTGAATCTTCTTTAAGAATGCTCCACTAACTATGAGCTCACAGTGATATTGAGCTCATCTTTAAGCTTCCTATCTCTTTCGGGGTGTTTCCCTTTTCTTCGGAATTATCCCGGAATCATGCCGAAATTTCGCTAGAATTTTTTTAGAAAGATAATGTCGTTTTGATAATTGATTTTTTCTTTTCCATTCTTTGTAGGTAGTTGATCCAGAACAAACAAGGGTAAGGGGTCTGTTACTGACACACCTCGCCGGTCTGCCAGATCTCCTAATGCGGCCGTACAGCGGGCCTGGGAGAGGGTCAAGTATGTTGAGAGGAACTTGGAAGAGTGCGACTCCCTCAACCGTGATGAGATGAGACAGCGATTGATCGCTCTCAAGGATGAGGAATTTTACAAGAATATGGTAAGCCGCTGTCCTTGGGTCACGGACAACCAGAGCATTGTGCACAAGCCTACCTTCTTCTTTGGTGATGCAGTCCTTGACAACTCAACATACCAAAGAAGATGTTTTCAGTTCTCTTACACGGTAGATGGTGAGGAGAGAATTATTTCTACCCGTTCGACCTTCAATCGCACCATCTCGATCATGAGCCTTTCTCCCACATGTCCTAAGAGGGAAGATCCTCTAACCTAGGTGAAGAGGACTAATGTGATCAAGAACGGGGGCTTTTGTTGGCTGCCATTTGGGATATGCAGAGAAGTCGCCTGTCCGTATGGACATGTTGATGCCCTCCAGCGGCTACCAAGGTTCTGATCATCCGTTGGTTAATTTGAGACCGGTGGGCCTTGGCATTTTCCGGGGTGACAGCAGCAATTGGGTGAAGCCTTTTTGACTTCGTAGCTGAATCAGTGCTGACTCAACCTGGGAATCATGGACTGATCACACCCTGCAGGTTGGTGGGGTCATTCTGAAGGAGGCAGAGATTTTTGACGCGGTTCGCACTTTTCAGCAAACCATGGTTTTCTTCGATGAAGCCTTCATGGCCATGTTGGAGTCATTCCTTCCACAAACCAACACCTTCATTGTTACGAATGGTGAGATTGGTTTTTCTTTGAAGGAATTGAGTGCCATCACCGGGCTGGCTGTCCTTGGCAAACTCTATGAGGAGTTCATGCCTATTGACAGCGTCCTTGAGGAGTAGTTTGAGGAGTTCAGGCTTTTATACTTTTAGCTTATCGCCTTCTACGATTTTCAAAGGAGAAGGAGGGATCGAAAGTTAGGTGTAGTAGTTGGAAGAGTTGTAGCTCTTTGTCCCCCAACTACTTTGACAGCGGGAAGTCTTCGGATAGTATGGCCCAGGATGCGAGGGCTAAAAACCCGGGTTTGAAGAAGATCTCCGTCATGCGAGAAAATTTGAAGAAATTCTTCGCAAGCACATACGCTATTTATTTTGACATTGCACTGCGGAGAGATCTCGTTGTTTACCTCACTTATTGGCTCGATGAGGCTGTTTTTGGTGGAGGAGATGGAACGCACATCAGGTCACATTGTATTTTTCCGGCTTGTCAAATGGCATTCGAAGAGCGGCTGGCTTTGGTGCCAGCTCTTTACTCCTATTTGTGTACCCAACTGTAGGTTGTTGCTTTTTTGGTTCAGTTTGGGCTCCTTATGAACAGGGTATTCTCAGCCCATATTTTCATTTCGTGGTATGTGTACCACTGTCCCGGCTTCCATTGGTTGGGAGTTGCACAAGATGATGACCCTTTTATGATTCGATTGGCTAGAGGGACAGTCATTTCTGAATCTCTTTTGTCTGCCCGTTTAAGGATCCGACAGTTCAAGGACATTGAGATTTGGCAGTCTTCAGTGAAGTTTTCTCCGGATTTGCGAAAGAAGGCTTTTGTTTTTGGTGTCTCTTGTGATTTCACCAGGGCATGGTTGGGAAGACACTATTCTCTGACAAACGCAAAAAAGAGGTGGTGTTTCAACATACGTGTTGGTACGATGGTGTATCATAGACATCTTTTCGACGACATCTAGCTGTATGTCCCTTCGCGTTTTGCGCTGCAGTTGCGCTTCTCTCAAGGCGTTGTTGGAGCTCCTTTAAGCAAGGTGAAGTGTTTTGGAGGTTTGCAGGACGGGAGGAATGCATGGGCCTTTTACAGTGTGGAGGACACTATCGTCATGATTTCCTATCCTAAGTTGCCCACTTTCCGGACTCCTGGCTTTACGAAATGGTTTGTGGAGAGCTTTTCAGTGTAACGGGGGCTTTCCAAGAAGGAGTTCGATGTCAAGGAATCTCCTAGAAAGGGTCTTGGCAGATCAGATGACTTCCAACGAGAGGAAGTTCTGGCTTTCCTTTCTAGAGTGAAGCATAAGATAGGCTTCCTCGGTGAACAGGACATCATCAGATCAGGAGCTGTACAAGAGATACCTGGTGAGGTCTTGAAACAGCTAGAGGAGGAGGAGGCCGAGATCGACTCTTGGATGCAAGCGAAACGAACGAAGGCTTCCATGGGGTCCACTGGGAAAAGCAGACCATCCAGTGAGGAGTCAAGTGAAAGTCCTGACTTTGACCGTGGGGCAGGTACTTCAAGCAAACCGACCCATAGAAGCAAGAGAAAGAGAGTTGTCATGCCCCCGAACCCAGATCCTGACAGCGGTCCGACCTCGGGACGCGAATTGGGAGGTAAGTAATGATTGTATTCTCCCAAGATTCGCGTGTGTGAGGATCACAAATCACAACTCTCTGAAATATTTTGCGGAAGCTTTCGTGGCAATGCGACCCGGAGTCCGTGGACATCATCGGATTCCGCGTCGCATACAACCGCTAGCATAAAGCTATAATTTTAGGAACCGTATCAGACTGGGAATAATCAAACATAATAAAGTACAGAACTGACAGTAACAGGATATTACATTCTCATATATGTTCAAGTTGCAAGTATCAATGTGTATTAATTACAATCCCAAGAAAGGGCTAATAAAAGCCGTACAATAACAAACTAATATCCACTACCCAAATATGACGTAACTCCGATGTCAAGCACAATGTCTACATGACATAGCCGACAAGACAACCTACAAAATCATGGCTCCACAGCCAACAAAAACTCTCAGCTCGGGGCGGGGAAACTGAACCTGAGTACCAAAATAGTGGGTCAAACACGACGGTCTGGCAGGTGGTGAAAAGACATATCAATAAAGAAATTACCTTGGAAAACATTTAAACCTTTCAAACAATAGTATTTCATAAAACGAGAAGATCATTTATTCAAATACATATGCAATATTAAACATGTAAGGTATCCAAGGAAACGGAAAACAAAAGTAAGATGGCAACCACA
>QPKB01000694.1:0-16386 GCA_003546025.1 Camphora micrantha
TAAAAAGTATTGAAAGAATCGGAAGAGGACTAACCATATTGCCCAAAAAGGAAGGAAAAGAAGGGAAATAAGGAGAGAAGTACTTGGGCGCCACTGTGGGTGTGCCCAAGTCCCTGCAAAGGGAATCCCTCCCTCGAATCTTGGTCCTCGCGCTATAATCTTCAATTCGGAAGTTTTGATATTAATAGTTCACAATAAAACCCTGTGCTTAATTGCAAAGTGTTGGAAAATCGCGTCGGAATATCGTTGAACATTAGAAATACCTCACAACCAGCAGGGAGTGACTTGGGCGCCACTGTGCGTGCGCCCAAGTCCTGCACAGACACTTGGGCGCCCCTCCATGTGCGCCCAAGTCCCCAGTTTGTCTTCCGGCCCGCATTTTCCATATTTCACATTACATTTAACTTGTTGCTCTTCTCTGTGATGGCTATGACTGATTATTGAATTTCTAGACCTCGAACTATTGAATCATCACACTTTAGGTTAGGTTGCATTAATATTGCATAAAACACCAAAAAAAAATTCATGAAAGCATAAAATTCTTCCTTTCTCATCTTGCTCTTTAGTAATTCGAGAAGAAAACAAAAATAATTAAAAAAAATAGAAAAGCCTATAAAAAAAAAAAAGGAAATAGAGTAGACATTAAGTAGAAGACCTTAGGTTATTTCTTAATTTAGGTTGCATTGCTTCTGCATAAAAAACCAAAAAAAATAGAAAAGAGAAAAATCACAAAATTCTAAAACACTTCTCCTCTCATCTTACTCTCTAGTAATTAGAAGAAAAAAAACGTAATTAAAAGAAGTAGTAGAATTATCCTAGGTTTTTCCATTCACGCCTAAGTAAATAAGTAAACTCGACCAATTCCAATTTAAAACACTTAATTAACTTAAAACACCTAATTAAAATATCTAATTAAAATTCATAGACTTAATTAATTGATTAAATCCTTAAAACTGGTTAACAACTTCTAATAAAACCCCTAATTGAACAAAACCTTAATCAACAAGTTCCAATTAAAGTCCTAATTAATAAACCTAATTAATAAGCTCTAATTTATTAAGACCATAATCAATGGGATCCAATTAACAACACTAAATTCAGACCTTAACCAAGCTTTAATTAAATCTTGATCACCAATTCCTAGTTTAAATCCTCACCAAGACGATATACCAATCAAATCCCAAAAAAAAAAAAAAAACATCTCCCAACAGAAACTAAAGTCGAATACCCGAAACTGACTTAAAACACCCTAGAGACAACAAGTTAGTAGACTGACACTTGGGTGCCACCACAGGTGCGCCTAAGTCATAGAACACACATAGGCGCCACCACAGGTGCGCCCAAGTCATAGAACACACATAGGCGCCCCCACAAGTGAATCCAAGTCCCTAGCCAATCCTGAGACGCATTTCGGTTACGTCTCAACTCACGAATTCAAACCATTACCATACTTAAGATTTAGAAACTTGAAACTAACCTAGGATCCAAGATTTATTGACACAGGTCACCTAAAAATCCAAATTTATGTGAACGAATCTAAGAAAGAACCGAAACTCATAGACCAACCACTTGGGCGCCACTATAGGTGCGCCCAAGTCACCCAGAAGGACTTCGGCGCCACCATAGGTGCGCCCAAGTCCATTTCTAGCTCCGGGATCACCGACTCCTAATTCGTTTCAAATCTCGACCCAAATCAACAACTCAAAACCTGTACCGAACCAATAACCGCCTTGGAATTTAAAATTTCATTAATATAAACCCATTCGGAGTCTCGAACCAAAGTCAGAAGATCAAAAAGTATCAAATTGAGACTTGGGCGCCACTGCTGGTGCGCCCAAGTGCCCAGAAACACTTAAGCGCATACATATATGCGCCCAAGTCCTCTGTCAAATCTAAGCGGTGAATTCCGATTGTGTTTCGAGTTTCGGACTTAAGATTATTAAAATAAATCAATCCAAAACGTAAAATAACATTAGAACAGAAGCTCACACTTAGCGAAACTCCTCGAATTCCGAAATTAACATTAATACCTTCATCACTAGCCAAGTTACACAGAACCTGGTACTTGGGTGCCATTGCCTGTGCGCCCAAGTCATCCAGAGGACCTAGGCGCCACCACAGATGCGCCCAAGTCCTCCGTTAACCCTGTTTCGCTGGTTTTGACATCTTTTTCATTATTTGACTTAAAACCCGAAACTTCAGAACCTTCCACAATTAAAACAAAACCTTAAGACAGCCTTAATCTACCCCCCAAATAATTCTTAATCAAAATCATAACTTAAAATAAACCAAGCCAATTAAGATCATAATTAACAAGCTACTTAGGCGTAGAAACTATTAAGCTTAGCTATTTGCACCCCAGGATTTGATCAGTTTCCCTCATTAGGTAGAGTAGAGCATTAGGCTGCATCCCACCACTTTTTCTGTTCCCGCTAAGGGACCGGGAAAGCTGATGTGGGCGGTCTAGGACCTTAGGTTAGGGTTAATCCGATGATCAGTAATAAAGCATTAATCACGTAAATCCAAGTAAAAATTCCCTAGTTAGGCCCTTCCAGCCCCAATTTCAAAAATCCAAAAAAAACTACAAAACCAACAAATTAAACCCAAAAAGATTTTTCCTTTATTTCTTCCTCCACCTTAGGTGCCAAATATTTAATCGAACTTAATGACAAAAGGGAATGAAGAACTGATTTTTAAAATTGAATAAATGAGAATGACGAGATGAGATGAGTGATTTCACACACATTTTTAAATAATCACGGCCCATTGGCCACCCTAAAACAAGCACCGGCCCATCGGCCACCTCTAATCAATTACGGCCCATCGGCCACCTCCAATCAATTACGGCCCATCGGCCTTTCATTTTTTTATCACTCGTGTATCGCACACGAAAAACACAGAAATCACAAGTCAAAGTCTCATTTGCATCATCATTTTGATTTAAAAAGTCAGCCTTTAAACCCTGTTTTGCCAAGGGATTAGAAGGGGGTACCCGGGAACGGGGCCGATCCTCTTCTTAAATATTTGGCACCTCGCCCTTTTATTTTCTTTATTTTAATTATTTTATTTCACTTGGATACACAATGATTTTGCTGTGTGAGGATTAACCTTATTTGGACTTTAACTCATGACCCTGAATTGACCCTATATTAAAGAGACCCAAAGAGACCCAAATCAATGTGACAAGACAACCATCGTGTGTTGCCGGCAGCACATTAGACGAGAAGAAGAACCCACCCAGTTATTTTCTCCCATTTATTTTTCTTCGGCTTCTGTCGAAGAACGGTGTTACGGCCGTTACCGTAGCTGGCGATCGTGATCCGTCGATTTTGAGGGTAGTCGGAATCCTCATTTTCGATGTAAAAATTTAAATAGCATATATAGTTGAATGGCGATTTCCCTCCCCGGGGGGATCAAAATTCACATTCGACAGCCTGGAATGCACGTGAGTTGCTTTGAGAGAATTTGAAGTGGCTTGGGATTGAAGATGGGAATTAATAAAATAATTAATTAAATTCTAACTTAGTAAAAATCTTCTTTTTGACCATATCTTCTCATTCGGGCTTCTGTTGGACTCGACCCAAGAATTAAAGTTGCACTATTTTTCGTTCTACACAATATGAGCCCAATATTGGATATGTTTCGACGAACTCCTGATTTCTTCAAATTTACCATAATGCCCTTCTGCTTGATTTCCTCTAAACAAGACCCGGTTCCGAATCAGCTTCATTCATTCAGCATCGAATATGATCACCTTCTTTTGTCGTTCCACAGTATCTTGAATCATCTCAATTGGAGCTCGGATGAGAGAGTTATGCCCAGCTTGCGAAATGATGCGAAAATTGTCTAAAATCACCCAATTAGCTTCGTTTAGCAATTAATGCCTCCATTTGCATCCTAAATCAAAATATAAGAATAATGAGTACATTTAGGCATCAAATGAGTATAAAGGATTAAACATTAAGGGAGAAAAATATAACATTTTACATTCTCATCAACCGGGTATCGAGACAAGACCACGGTAATAACCGGGTAGCGGGATCCAAACTACAGCTGGAGGGGAGGGAAGGGGTCTCCAAGTCGGTGGATCAGACCGGCAAGGAAAGCCAGGCTTAGTGGTGCCGACTCATAGGTCAATGACAAATCAACACGTGTATAAAACATATCGAGTGCATGTATGTAAACGAGCGGGACGGGATGCTCAAAGGCGCAAGTATCATTTTATTCCGACATGTATAAACGGGCTAGCAAAATGATAAAATACACCCTCAATATCTTCGTGAATGATAAATCATAATTCGAGAAATTCGGGACAAGTGTCAAGATTCAAGATAAATTAGGTGAGTAAGGACCCCTATGTCCTTTGTAATAATGATTTGGTACTCCTTGAGTTTGGAGACATCACGGGCTCTTTATACACCTTAGGATTTTTCAAAAGACTTCAAATGAAAGCTTGTGGTTTGGTTTCTTTCTCCAATAGGCTTCGTATATTGCCTCATAAACCTCCTAAATACCAAGGGATTCCCTTAAAAACCTTTCTCGAGCCCCAAAAGTGGTCCATACTCGGGAGGGGGTGCGCTGGAGAGAACCAAGGTGCGCTCGAGCGGACCTGGGCTGTGCAGGAAAACGGGTGGACAGAGCGTTTGCGCGCTCGAGCAGCCAATCGTGCGCTCGAGCGGCTAATCGCGCGCTCGAGCGGACAGGCAATCTGCTGCCCGAACTGCAGTCAGAATGACTGCGCGCTCGAGCGGGCAGTCATTTTTGCTGCCCGAAAATGGCCATCCTGGCCTTCTTCTCTTCTTCCCCCTAAACATTTTTCCTGCAACAAAGGCCTCCTTGCCTCCCAATAACAATCATTAATTTTCTTTCAAATACCTCAACCTTATTCTCTACTCCCCATTACATCCAAATCAAACTCCTCCATTTATTCATATTTGATCCCCAAAGAAAGAGAAACCAACACCCATAAGATAAGCAATCATCTCCATCTTCTAAATTGGTGTTCTTGTGGTCTTAGAGGAGCTCCATTTCATTATTGGAAGCTCTCTCTTCCTATTTCTTTGTTTGACCTATTTTAGGGTTTGTTTGGGTTTTTGTAGAGATTGTTGATTTTGAGTTTGGGAGGGTGATTAGAAGATCTTTTGCTTAGCTTGGACTTGAGGCAAGTGGATGAAATGATGAATTTAATCACTTTAATGTTTTATGAAAAATATGTTGGTTTGTCTTTCTTGCCCATGTTTATTGAATTGCATTGATTTGAAGTAAATGTGCATTAATGACTCTTATTAGTTCATTTAATGGTTTTGGAAATGTGGTTGGTAGTTTTCATTTATTGCTTGATTATGCTTTAAATGACTCCTTGTGATTGGGATTTTCTTTCCTCTTTGTGGTTGAATGAGATGGAGGAGAAGAAGGTGTTTTGATTGATGATTATGGAAGTGTTGATGTGGAACTTGAATGATGTTGGAAAGGAGTATTGGAGCCTCCCATGTGGAGTGAAAATGTGGCTAAGGGAGTTGTAAGAAGTGGAAATGAAAGGGAGCAGAACTGTCCCGGAACCCATTTCTGGGCAGTTTGCTCGAGCGAACCTGGTGGTCGCTCGAGCGAAGTGCCTAAAACAGGCTCCGAACCATTCTAGTAGACAGTTCACTCGAGTGAACCTTTGTATTCGCTCGAGCGAACATGCCCAGGATCACATCAGGCTCCTCACAGAACCTTGTTAGTTCGAGCGAACTAATTGTTCGCTGGAGCCAACATGTTCGCTCGAGCCAACCCTTTATCCGCTCGAGTGAACTCTCTCAGAAATTTCATCAGGCGTCACAGAATATTGTTAGTTCGAGCAAACCATTTATTCGCTCAAGGCAACATGTTCGCTCGATCAAACCCATTATCCACTCGAGCGAACCTCCAAGAAATCCATTCCAGAGAGCTCACCGCTCGAGCGAACTTCCTGTCTGCTCAAGCGATAAGCACTGTTCACCTGGGACTAATCTGTGAGCAAAAAAAATGAGATGTTTATTTGGTTGAGAGGCGTTTGTTGGGAACCCTATCATGATGGAAGATCTAGTAACCATTGTATAGCACCCATTTGAAAAAGAGAAATCAAATCACAAGTTTTCATTTGAGTTTTGACAATCCTAAGGTGTATAAAGAGCCCGGAATGTCCCCAAACTTAAGGAGTGTCAATTTTTATTGTATATGACATACGGGACCTTTATTCACTTTGATTGAATTTCTAATCCCGATATTTGTCCTGAACCACTTGAATTATGATTTACCATCCCCGAAAATACGGAATTTGCAATTGTAGCATTTTGCTAATTCCTATATGCACTTCCCTTTTAAAATGATATTTGTGCCTTGAGCACCCCATCCCGCCTGTTTGTATAAGTGCATCATATGAATTTTGTACATATCTCAATTTATGATATTTGACCTATGAGTCGGCACCACTAAGCTTGGATAACCTTGCCGGTCTGATCCACCGACTTGGAGATCCACCTCCCATTCCGCTAGCTGCAGTTTAGATCCCGCCCCTGTTATTACCGTGGTATAGTCCCGATGCCGCAGATTGCTACTGTGGTTTCCGATGCCCGGTTCGCAACCGTGGTCATATCCCGTATTTATTATATATATGTATATTTTACTTATGTTGCATCTTCTCACTTCGGTTACTGAGGTCAACATCCCGATATGCTCATGTCACTTCGGTGATAGAGGACTTAGTTTCGTGTGGTTGCCATCTTGTTGTTCCCGTATTCTTTGGATACCTTACATGTTTTATATTGCATTTATGTTCCAAATAAATGATCATCCTGTTTTATGAGATTTATTGTTTTAACAGGTTTAAATGTTTTCCAAGGTAATTTCAATTGTTGTGTTATCTTTTCACCTATTTGTCAAACCGTCGTGTTTGACCCTCATTGTGGTACTTAGGCCCCGTTGTCGACTTTCCCGAGGAGGAGCATGAGGAGGCGGTCGGAGAACCGCAACGTTTAGTCGAGTGGCACGCTGATGATGTTGTTTAGACATTCGGGTGCTTGAGCTAAGTAACATTTTGGGATAGAATTAACCCTTCCTTTTAGAACATGATACTTTGTTTATATTGGCCTTTGTTGACCTTTATTTTTGGGGAGTTGTAATTAAATGATTTTGTTATAAACCTTAACTTACTTTTGGGAATCAGTCATTGATCATTGCTCATTTTGATACTGGTATTTAATATGTTTAATCTAGTCGTCTTGGACATGAATGTATGAATTAGATTTGCTACATGCTTTCGCACCTTAAAAGAAATATTCATGTTAATGTGATATCCTCACCGCGGACACCTGTGGGAAATCGCGTGTACGAGTGGCATCCTTGATGGACTCATATACATTTTGATTAAATTAATTCATAGTGTTGACATAGATTGTATCATTCATTCATTTATCCGTCCTCCTTTAGTCCCGATCCCGGATTAGGCTCGTGGGGCCCGGTCCGGGGTCGCGACAGGAATTACCTGCATGAAATCCTCATCAAGTTATTTTGAATATTATTATCTTTACATTGTTTGATTATTTTTTATTATACAGCTAGGGGATGAGAGTTTCTAGAAATTAAACTTTAGCAGTTACCACACTAAAATGGTTCCAACCAACAAACCAAATGGACTCTCATTAATCACTCTCATTTATTATCATATAGAATAAGGCCATGCAAGTTAATATCTAATACAAATATAAGATAACCCGCATATCTTTGCAACCCCATCATCGTCGATATCATTATGTGCAATGGAAGGGTCATTGTCACACATTCTACTAAGCCTTTCCTATAAAACAAATTGTTAAATAAAACACGGTAGGAAATAACAATATCATAACTAGCATGACAAGTTTTTTGGCCAATCATGGACCGAATAGCAACGACTCATCTGAAAAGCCCTATTGACCCAATTAGATGAAGCGCAATCTAATTGGCTGTTTACTTTAACAGCGAAAGAGAGCAAAACCCTGCAATTTACTTCATAATAAGTTGCCAAAAGCTTCAACTAAACCCACATGATATATGCAAAACCACTATCAATGCTAATAATATTTACCTGTTTCTCTTTCACGAATTAAACATGCAGTTTCAGCATAATAATACATAATTTTCATTTACTTCTTTGAAGGTCTAAGTATCAAAATCTCTTTATAATCAACATTAAATTCTCTACCATATTCCTCAACATTAAGACTAAGACAAAACAACTAAAAGCAGTAAAGAATTGGTCAGGGCACTCATCTTCCTCATGTTTCACTCCCTCTTCTTTAACAAGTTTTCAAAATGATTCTTTTGTACAGATGACTATTTGTTTGCTAAGACGATTGTATCAATCTTAGCATCGAGGTATATATCCTTTTTCAGCAATGAAACCAAATCAGTCATCTGAAATAAGAAATATGAATCTCAAATAAGTTGATGTCTCTTTACCACATGGTGACTTGAAGCAGTGCCATCCTTCTTGTAATGTGTGTTGATAAAGATCTCACATCGGGTGACCTCCCCTTCAGGATGTTGTTGTTGCTGAAAATGTTTGAAGGAAACGTTGGCATTACATAATACATTGAAGAACTAAAATAGATTGAAATAATCATACTTACCAACTCGTCAGCAACCCTTGCCTGCCCTTTTCTGCCGAAAGTATGTGGGCTTTTCAAAGATGCCTGTAGACACCTCATTTGCCCCCCTACGATAGCATTAAACACCTATCATATATAATGGTGCCCCCATTTCACCCATAATTGAATGGTTAATGGTATAATTAAAATTAATTAATGACGATGAAGATGCTTGTTGATAATTATAGATTTAGTTCGACAATCTTTAGAAATTCGTTAGAGAAAGAGCCAAATCGCGTCAAGATCTCTGGTCCAACCCACTATGAGCTATAGCACTATCCAAGCCCCTTCCAGACTACATAGAACACACTCAGGTTGTTCCTAAAAAGATTACGTTTAGTTTGCCTAAGTACGATGTGATTAGCATAAATTAAGAGGTTAGGATCATTGATCCAAATATCCCTACTCTATCCTAACCTCTAATCATTATGACATATAGACCAAAAGATGCTACACTTCGAGAGCTTTCCGACGATATGTGGAACGTCCAATTCCGACAAACGGATCAAAAGATATGGCCCTCACAAGATTGCCCCCACCAAAAATCCACTTGTGTGCGCCCATGTCCCAATAATCCACTTGGGCGCACACACAGGTGCGCCCAGGTCCCTGGTCGACCTTATAAGGCACTTAAGTGCATACTTAGGTGAGTTCCATTTTATTTCTCATAGTTCCGGCCGGACCTTGACCCGAAAACAGAACAAAACCGAACCATAAACCCAGTTAACCCAAAGGGTGACATGGGCGCGCACACAGGTGCGCCCAAGTCCTAAAATCCACTTGGGCGCCACCCTAGGTGCGCCCAAGTCCCCAGTCACATTGAGAATTGCACATAGGCGCCCCGACAAGTGCGCCCAAGCCCAATCTCCATTGTTTTAGTCCGAATTTGATCCAAAAGCAATCTGAACCGAACCATAAACCCATTTAACCCAAAGGGTGACATGGGCGCACACACAGGTGCGCCCAAGTCCTAAAAACCACTTGGGCGCCACCCTAGGTGCGCCCAAGTCCCCAGTTGTCTTGAAAAATGCACATAGGCTCCCCCATTGATGTGCGTAAGCCCAGTCTCTATCATTTAGTCCGAATTAGATCTGAAAGTAGACCGAACCAGGCCCTAAGCACACTCGACCCCGAAACCAGACATGGGCGCACCTGTGTGTGCGCCCAAGTCAATCAAAACCCTAAAATCACCTAGGTTTGCGAGAAGGCTTTAGAAAGTTGTACCTATAGGATCCCTAACCCCTCCTCCATGCCGAAAACCCCTATAAAAACCCTCTTATACCATTTTTGAAAGGGGGAGGCTACCAGAAAGAAGAAAAAGAGAAGTAAAAAGAGAGAAAAAAGAGAGAGTTCACAAGAGAGATCATTAGATCTAGGAGAAAGGAGAAGGAAAAGCACTTTGGTTCTCCAAGATCAGCAATGGATAAGGCCGCCCAAAGCTATGGAATTGCCCAAGAGATTCAGTTTAGGACTTGAAGAACGCGATTCGAATCAGTACTTCTAGATCTAGTCTCTCCATTTAATGTTTTTCATCATCAATAGTTAATAATGTGCTTAGGATCATGCATTCACTATAGGTTTGCATTGATAGTTATATTTCTCTAGTAGATCTGAAAGTTAACATTCATTCATTAATAACATGCTTAGGATCATTCTTAGTCTATAGATCTGCATCGTTTTTGGCATTCTGAGCTTGTGATTAGGATAGACTTCACCTACATTTCATTATCAATGGAAAAAATCTGAATCTGAAAGAGAAAAGTGCAAAAAAGGACTTGGGCGCGACAGTAGGTGCGCCCAAGTCACAAGAGTTTGGTTTTGACCCCGATTTCCATCCCATCTGCATTTTGTCTCTCAAATCCGGATTTCTTTCCATATAAGTTAGTATCAGGACCTCGGATCCGCGACTTTGTGTTCAAAATCACGAGAAAAGTGTTGCAAAGAAGAAGCAAAAAAAAAAAAAAAAAAAAAAAAAAAAAAGGGAAGAAAACAGAAAAAAATCACTTGGGCGCCCCTGCAGGTGCGCCCAAGTCCAAAGTTGGGAATTTAACTCCGATTTTCCATTTCGTGTGCATTTTGCTTCTCAGATCCGAGTCTATCCTCGTATAATTTAATATCAAAGTCTTCTGATTTATAAAAAGCATTAAAAGAATTGAGAGAGGACAAAATATTATTGCTAGAAAAGCAGGAAAAGGGAAGAAAGAAAGAAAAAAAAAAGAGAAATACTTGGGCGCCACTATGGGTGCGCCCAAGTCCCTACAAAGGGAACCACCCTCCGAAACTTAGTCCTCGTATTATTATCTTCAAATCCGGAAGATTTGATATTAATATTCAATATTAGGATCGTGCATTTAATTGCAAATTGTTAGAAATCGTGTCGGAATATTGTTAAACATCATAAATACATCACAACCCACAGGGGAAACCCTTGGGCGCCACTGTGTGTGCGCCCAAGTCCCTGGATTGATCTCCGACCCACATTTGTTGCGTTTTGTGTTTCATTTAACTTGTTGTTCCATGTTTATGATCATTTCAATTGATTGCTGAACTTCTTGACTCCAATCATCAAATCATCAACACTTTAGGTTAGGTTATATCGCATAAAATACCAAAATTTTTTTTATAAAAAATCATAAAACTCTTCCCTTCTCATCTTGCTCTTTAGTAATTAGAGAAGAGAACAAAAAAAAAATAATTAAAAGAAATAGAAAAGCCATAAAAAAGAAATAGAGTAGACATTAAGTAGAGGACCTTAGGTTATTGTTTAGTTTAGGTTGCATTGCTTCTGCATAAAACACCAAAAAAAAATAGAAAAGAGAAAAATCACAAAATTATAAAACACTTCTTCTCTCATCTTACTCTCTAGTAATTAGAAAATAGAACAAAAAAAAATAATTAAAAGAAGTAGTAGAATTATAAAAGTAGACAGTAAGTAGGTGATCCTAGGTTTTTCCATTCACGCCTAAGTAAATTAATAAACTTGATCAATTCCAATTTAATACACTTAATTAACTTAAAACACCTAATTAAAATATCTAATTAAAATCCATAAACTTAATTAATTGATTAAATCCATAAAATTGATTAACAACTTCTAATAAAACCCCTAATTGAACAAAACCTTAATCAACAAGTTCCAATTAAAGTCCTAATTAATAAACCTAATTAATAAGCCCTAATTTATTAAGACCATAACCAACGAGATCCAATTAACAACACTAAATTCAGACCTTAATCAAGCTTTAATCAGATCTTGACCACCAATTCCTAGTTTAAACTCCCATCAAGACGATATACTAATTAAATCCCAAAAAAAATAAAAACATCTCCCAACAGAAGCTAAAGTCGAATACCCGAAACTGACTTAAAACACCCTAGAGACAACAAGCTAGTAGACTGATACTTGGGCGCCACCACAGGTGCGCCCAAGTCACAGAACACACCTAGGCGCCCCCACAAGTGCGCCCAAGTCCCTATTCCAATCCCGAGACGCACTTCGGTAATATTTCAACTCACGAATTCAAACCACTACCACACTTTTAGATTTAGAGACTTGAAACCAACCCAGGATCCAAGATTTGTTGACATAGGTCACCTGAAAATCCAAATTTAGGTGAACGAGTCTAAGAAAGAATCGAAACTCACAGATCGACCACTTGGGCGCCACTGTAGGTGTGCCCAAGTCACCCAGAAGGACTTAGGCGCCACCATAGGTGCGCCCAAGTCCATTTCTAGCTCCTGGATCATCGAGTCCTAATTCGCTTCAAATCTCGACCCAAATCAACATCTCAAAACCTTTACCGAACCAACAACAGCTTTGAAATTTAAAATTCCGTTAATGTAAACCCATTCGGAGTCTCAAACCAAAGTCAGAAGATTAAAAAGTATCAAATTGAGACTTGGGCGCCACTACTGGTGCGCCCAAGTGCCCAGAAACACTTAGGCGTATACATATGTGCGCCCAAGTCCTCTGTCGAATCCAACTGATGAATTCTGATTGTGTTTCAAGTTCCGGACTTAAGATTATTAAAATAAACAAACTCAAAACCTAAAACAACATCAGAACAGAAGCTTACACTCAACAAAACTCCCCGATTTTTGAAATTAACATCAATACCTCCGTCACTAGCCAAGTAACACAGGATCTGGAACTTGGGCGCCATTGCCTGTGCGCCCAAGTCACCTAGAGAACTTAGGCGCCACCACAGGTGTGCCCAAGTCTTCTGCCAGCCCCGTTTCACCGATTTCAACATTTCTTTCATCATTTGAAGTAAGACCTTCAATTCCAGAACCTTAAACAATTAAAACAAAACCTTAAAACATTCCTAATCCATCTCTAAACAGCTCTTAACCAAACCACGACTCAAAACGAATTAAAATAAACATAACCGATTAAAACCTTACTCAACAAACTGCTTAGGCGCAGGAATTATCGAACTTAGGTTGTCCACACCCTAGGATTAGGTCGAATTCTCTCATTAGGTAGATTAGAGCATTAGACTTCGTCCCATCACTTTTTCTGTTCCTTTAGGGGATCGGGAAAGCTGATGTGGACGGTCTAGGACCTTAGGTTTGGATTAATCCGATGACCAGTTTTAAAAGCATTAATCACGTAAAACTAAGTAAAAATCCCCTAGTTAGGCCCTTCTAACCCAAATTTCAAAAATCCATAAAAACTATAAAACCAACAAAATAAACCCAAAAAGATTTTTCCTTTATTTCTTCCTCCACCTCAGGTGCCAGATATTTAATCGAACTTAATGATAAAAGGGAATGAAGAACTGATTTCTAAAATTGAATAAATGAGAATAACGAGATGAGATGAGTGATTTCAAACACACTTTTCAATAATCACGGCCCATCGGCCACCCTAAAACAAACACTGGCCCATCGGCCACCTTCAATCAATTACGGCCCATCGGCCTCTCACTTTTATCACTAGTGTATCGCACACGAAAAACACAGAAATCACAAGTCAAAGCCTCATTTGCATCATCATTTTGATTTGAAAAGTCAGCCTTTAAGCCCTGTTTTACCAAGGGATTAGAAGGGGGTACCCGGGAACGGGGCTTATCCTCTTCTTAAATATTTGGCACCCCTCCCTTTTATTTTCTTTATTTTAATTATTTTGTTTTACTTGGATATACTATGATTTTGCTATGTGAGGATTGACCTTATTTGGACTTTAACTCATGACCCTGAATTGACCCTATATTAAAGAGACCCAAAGAGACCCAAATACATGTGACAAGACAACCGTCGTGTGTTGCCGGCAACACATTAGACGAGAAGAAGAACCCACCCACTTATTTTCTCCCATCTATTTTTCTTCGGCTTCCGTCGAAGAACGGTGTTACGACCGTTACCGTAGCTGGCAATCGTGATCCGTCGATTTTGAGGGTAGTCGAAATCCTCATTTTCTATGTAAAAATTTAAATAGCATATATAGTTGAATGGCGATTTCCCTCCCCGAGGGGATCAAAATTCACATCCGACAGCCTGGCGATCGTGATGGGACGACTTTTGTTGTCTTGTCACTTATTTGGGTTTTTCTTGGAATTTTATTTTAGGACACGAACATCCAATCAATGATCAGATGTCCGCGTCCCATTCGGTTCAGGGTTATTATGAGTCTAGTCCGAAATTTGACCTGAGGTTCGAATGAACCATCCACTAAGCTTTCCCCCATCACGTCATAAGAAACAAACTTACATCAACACTCACTACCAAACAACATAAAACGTGCTCTTCTCATCCCCTTACCCTCTCATTCTTCACTAATGGAGGGTTACACGTTTGGAATGTCCGACTTTCAACCCCTCTCACTCCCACTGATACTCCGCACCACTAGTGGATCACAGCAAGCCCCACAAAATATAGAATCCTCTAGGGTATTAGATGGGTCCTTAGCAACATCAAGTCATGACCCACAACAGATAAGGCAGTCCCTCTTCCAAGAAGGTCCGCTCCCCGTCAATACGATTACAATGGGAAGAAATCATTCTAACACATCTACCCCATCTCATACGTCAGGGGAGAACCAATTCTCCTCGCCTTCAGGGGTGACTTACACGGACCTAGTCAGTCCAACTGGTCAGGTTATAAGATATAGGGTTCACGATAATATTTCATCGAGGGATCACTCTCTTCGTGCAAGTGATCCTGTCGTTTCGCAGATTATACCCTACTCTTCCCTAATTAGTCAGACCGAGCCAATCACATTTTTTATCCCACAATACGGGATGCCCACTGATGCACCTATCACTACCCCGGCTAGAGTCATCGCGCCATCACAAACTATCGCGATAAACGAGGATCCGTATCGTCAAGCTAGCCATGGTTTAGTAAATCCGAATCGGTTGGTGACATCCAACACCTCACATCAAAACCCTTTGACTCATATAGGGACATCAAATGTCTACCAACAACGGGAGGTAGCACGACCTCAATTCCAAGTAATGACTCCTCTGCCAATCAACCAAACAAATTACAATCCTGCGACGGTCAGCAATGATATACCATACGCCCAGCCGATTCAATACGAAAGGACCCCTCCTGTTTATCAAAATTAGACCGCCTCGACCCACCAAGTGCCAAACTTAGATCAAGGTCCCCCAATCCAAAACGTGCAGGTTACCAATCCCTAGAGCATTAGACATTCTTATCAAACATACCAGGGAAATAAGCCACGCTATCAGCAGGCATATCGACTGCCCACCTTAAGCCCAATGGTTGATCCATATAGAGGACAGCCGGTTGCCTATGGAGGAACTCAGTTGAACCAAAACTATCATCCTATTCAACAACCGTATCCCCAAGACCAGTTTCAAGAGCCAGCATACGCCCCCGCTCCACTAGAACCCTGCCGACCGCAGACAATTCAATATCTAGATCCTTTAGCATTTAAAGAACCGTAGAAGAATGTAGAAGAATGATGGACCCGATTCTTCCCTCTCTCCCGCTGCCTCCGCCCTGGGTCTTTCGGGGCACGGCGGAGGGGAGGAGAAAAAAAGTAAAGGGTATCAACATCTTTCTTTTTTTGTACGGGTATGCCAATTTCACTTTTCCACTTGGAATTTAGAAACGGTGATCCGAAGATCCACCTTCACAAGTAGAAAGGGGAAATGAAACTTTTTCTAGTTTCCCATTGCACACATATTTTAAGAAAAGAGACAAAAGGGTTTTTTTTTTATATGCCATGAAAGGCGATTTCATTTGTTTGCCGTGAAAGGCGATTTTGCGTAAAAGGCGATTTACAAATCTTATCCATTATGAAAGACAAGAGTTGTGATTTTTGTCTCTAAAAGAAAAATAAAGTACAATAGAAATCAAGAAAAGGAATCTGACTTCTCATTCGATTGTGGGACACGTTCAGATCGACTGTCGCGAGTCATGTATGGGCTCCTCCGTCGTCCATGCAGATGAGAACATGATTCTTGGATTCTTGGCTTGGCTTTTTGAACCTCAGATTTTTAAAGGACAAAGACCAAGAGAAGGTCTTATATCCGATAAAAAGCTAAGTAAACGGGCTGAAAGGCCACGTTTTAGCCATGTTGGTAGAAGAAGGGAGGTCCTTGGGGGGGGGGGGGCCCCCCAAGGGTGCTTCAATCACCTTTTGGTGGTCTTGCAGCAGAGTTGCAGGAGTTATGGATTTTCCGGGCAATTCTCTGGACTTCTTTTTCTTTTTTTATTTTTTTCTCTTTGGAATGCCCTCCTATTTATAGGCCTTTGGTATCCA
>QPKB01000695.1:0-22024 GCA_003546025.1 Camphora micrantha
GCTGCAAACCCTCTCAACGAACTGGAAAAGTCTTGAGACAGCTGCACTCCTCGAACAAACCAGAAAAAGAAACAAACTAAAACTAAGAAGCTCTTATTCTAGCACAATTGCGGTACTGAAACCACAAACAGTGGGAAATGAGACATTAAATTCTCACCCCACTAACAAGGAATTTGGTCCCCAAATTCATTTCTATAAGAGAAATTACTAAACACCTGATGTACTAACAAACAATACTATAGGATCTATACATACATAGTATAGATGCCAACTACCGAATCGAATTCCTCACACGCGTCCTCTTGTTTCTAGTAGATTTTATTTCTAAAAACGTGCCCGCTCTGATACCAACTTGTCACGCCCCCAAAAGTGAAACCGGGGTTACACGTGAGATTAGGGCCAATTAAAACTTTTTCCAACATTAAACAAAACAACCTGGCCCCTAATCATGTCCCATAGGATCGAAGTCCGCGGTGAGGTATAAATATTTCCTCAATAACCACAAACACAGCGAGCATCATAATTAAACAAATGGTATAATATAACTTTTCAGAGAGTATGCACATCTTTTCTTTTCTATAGTTTAAGTTAGCAAAAGATAAACAAAAGTATATTAATTAAATGGCTTCTAACAAAACCTACGCCAAGGAGAATAAATATACGAACTAAACCAAAGTAATGAAGGCACTCGTATGTTGGTCATGACGACAATACCGGTCGACACACAACTCGTACTCACCATCAGGCTAAACTGCCTGAAAGCAACGCGCTCCACTTTCCCAAAGTAGATGTACCCACCGGTACCCTATGCACCAAGTGCAGCATCAGACACGACGGTCGGCAAGTAGAATAGATATATAAATCACCAAAGATATACAGTACTAAAGAGAGTAAACGATAAACAGATCATATGAAATGAATGGGTATTTCTAATCGTAAGAATGTATAACATTCGAATCATAAACAGACTATCAAAGTAAGCGAACACATTATTTCCAACGCACCCACGTCATGAGTGAGCGTCAAAACCGATGTACAATAACAATAATGATTCTGACGCACCCACGTCCATGAGTGACGTTTAAAAACCGTACAATAAACAATAATGATTTCTGACGCACCCACGTCCATGAGTGAGCGTCAAAACCCGATGTACAATACCATCGCGATTCCAACGCACCACGTCCATGAGTGAGCGTCAGAACCCGATGTACAATACCAATCGCGATTCCAACGCACCCACGTCCATGAGTGAGCGTCAGAACCCGATGTACAATAACAATAACGATTCTGACGCACCCACGACATGAGTGAGCGCCAAAACGATATACAATGACAATAACGATTCTGACGCACCACGACCATGAGTGAGCGTCAAAACCCAATGTACAATACCAATCGCGATTCCAACGCAACGTCCATGAGTGAGCGTCAAAACCCGATATACAATAACGATCACAATTCCAACGCACCCACGTCCATGAGTGAGCGTTAAAAGGGATCCTAAGTCCATCATCTAAGTTCTCAAGGTGATCCCCAAATAAAGTAAAGCAAACGAAGCTAACGAACATGTAGATAGTACCAAACGGTACAATACAAAATCAAGCTATTGTAACCAAACTTGGGGAGAAATTCCCTTTTCATCCACACCTGCAACAAACACAAGAAATAGGGCCTAGCCCTCTCCACATACATCCATACCCCCTCTCATCAAGTCCATCATCTAATATCCATCCAACTAAGAAATCATTTCATTAAATATATAGATACAATTATCATGTTTTCTAACATCAAAGACAACAATGAGCATGTGGTCATCTAAATCATTATTAAATTATCGAATCAAAGGAAAGACAAACATATCCAAGCATATATATAAATGTCTACTTGCCTTTCGTCGAAATTGCACAAATCCACAAATCCTAGCTCCATAGCCCAACAAACCAAACCTAAGGGTAATTAGCAAATAAAACTAATTAAAATATAAACCAAAAGAAAATGAAGCTCTAAGCTATCTAACACACTACGTACACCCAAAGTACATTAACCCAAACCTAAGGGAGGAAGAGCTTACCAAATAAATGGGTGGATGGAGCGGTAGCTTGCAAATTGAGGATGAGATGTTTGCGGGGTCCACGTGTAGATAATGGTGACCAACGGAGGTTGTGGGGCCCACTAGATTGGTGGCCCACTATTAGTGGTGATGGAGGGTCATGGTGGTGGTCCATTGACAAGGAAAAGGAAGGAGACAAAACAAAGAAAGAATGGAGAAAGAAAGAGAGAATGAACTAGAGAGAGAGAGAGATGATGACATGGTGAGATGGTGGGAGAAAAAGTCAACTGATGTTGACAATGAGTGGAGTGAGGTGAGGGAAAATGAAAATGGATGTGGGTGGTATTACTCACGTGGATGATGAGTGGAGTGAGTGAGAGAAAGAAAGAAAGTAAGAGATAGAATGAGATAGGTGAGATGGGTGAGTTAGAGAGAGAGAGAGTGAAAGAAATGGTGAGATGGGTGGGGGAGCTCAATCACGTGGCAGCAAGGAGGGTGGAGGAGAGATGAGTGAAGAAGGAAGAAAACATAGAAGGAAAGAAAGAAATAGGGAAAGAAAGAAATGAATAGTGGAGGGGAAAAATGGGGGAAAAACAGAGAGAATGAGAGAGAGAAACAGGGAATGAAATGAAGGAAGGAAAAATGGAGAAATAGGGAGAGATGTGCAGGTGGGTTCGCCGGTGGCTGGTGGCCGACGGCGACAGTGGTGATGCCGGGACGGTGGGGGCAGTGAGGTGCTGGGAAGAGGGAGAGATGAGTGAAGAAATGAGAGGAGATGAGATGAGAGAGTGAAGGGAGAAGAGAGAGGAGAAGAGAGAGGCTCGGTCATGGTGGTGGCGGCGGCGTGTCCGGCGACGGTGGCAGCACGTCGAGAGGGAGGGAGAACGAGAGAGATGAGAGGATGAGAGGGAGGGGGCTGCTGCTATTATGAAAGGGGGAAAAATGAGGGAGATGGAATGAGAAGAGAGGGAGATGGGTTTTTGACCTAAATGAGAAAGGGATGGGGCTGCACGTGGGATAAGGGGGGTGGGGCATGATGGGATGAGGTGATGAGGTGGGGTTTACATGGGATTATGTTAGGTGGAGGTGGGGTTTGACTTTTAGGGAATTAATAAAATAAGTTTAGGTGGGTTCGGGTTAGGTCAGGTTTTGGGTCGGGTTCGAGGGTCCGGATCGAGATGCAACAAAAGGGTAAAGTCCGGAAAATTAGGTAATCTACCCGATGGTGCCAAAATCTCGAAAAACGGAAAATACTAAAAAGCCCTCGGAACTTTCCGGAAATAACGACACACACCCCTACTGTACCCAAACGGGCTCGGATCTAAACCCAACTTCGCACGCGCGATCCTAATAATTAATCGGACCTGTTTGGCTTATAAACGAGCTTAATTATCTAAAAACACAATTAACTAAGCTAATTACAACCTTGGAATTTCGGGATGTTACATCCTTCCCTCCTTAGAACATTTGGTCCTCCAAATGACTAAATCTATCACAGGTAAAAGATTTGGTTACTCTAGCTAAACTCTATCTCTGAAGTCTGAAGGTGGCAAGTTGCGGTGAAACTCTGGATAGTGCTCAAGCTGCTTGCAATCTGACCCACAATCTGCTCAACTTGCAAACTGACCCACAATCTGCTTACAACTTCGTAACTCTGTCTGACATAACAAACATCGAACACAAACCCTGCCATCTCTGTCTTCATGCTATCCCACCAGTAGTAACTCCGCATGTCATCGTACATCTGACACACAAATTGCCCTGACAAAACAAGATACCCTCCACGAGTCTGAACTCTGGTCTGCTTGGAATCTTCTCTATCATTTTGACCAACTCTGTCATTTCTCTGACCATCCTTGATTCTGCCCAAAATGTCTATACTCTCCTCGTAACATGCTATCAAGCACCCACTAGCTGATATCTCTGCTCCATGCATCTGCCTCTGTTGGCTCAAGTTTAAATCCTCCATGGAAATAGGTACTGAAGATTTCTATGTTCTGAGTTCAAATCTCGCCAATTACAGTTAGTGCATCTACATCTCTAGAGCTAAAACAACTGCTGCAATCCCCAAGTCATGGTCAATGTATCTCTTTTCGTGCTCTTTCAGCTGTTTGGACACGTAGGTCGTTACCTTTCCTCCTTGCATGAGTATACATCCCAATCCAATGCCTGAACCATCTGTAAAAATCACAAAATCTCCATTCCTCATAGGTAACGTAAGAATAGGGGTTGTGGTCAATCTGGTCTTCAACTCCTGAAAATTAGCCACACTACTCTGTCCACACAAAAGGAACATCCTTCCTTGTCAATTTAGTCAATGGGGCTACAATACTGGCGAATCCCTTCACAAATCTTCTGTAACAACCTGCCAAACCGAGAAAACTCTTGATATCTAACACTGACGTCGGGCTCTGCCAACTGACTACTGCTTCAATCTTCGCTGGATCCACTGATAAACCTTCCTTAGAGATGATGTGTCCAAGAAAAGACACTTGCTCAAGCCAAAACTCACACTTACTAAGCTTGGCATAGAGCTGATTCTCTCTCAAAATCTGCAATGAACTCATCAAATGCTCTGCATGCTCATCTCTGGACCTCGAATAGACTAGAACATCATCTATGAATACGACTGTGAACTTGTCTAAGCATGGTGCAAAGACTCTGTTCATCAAAGCCATAAACACACCCGGTGCGTTGGTCAACCCAAATGGCATAACCAAGAACTCATAATGTCCATATCTGGACCTGAAGGCTGTCTTCTGCACATCTCGATCTCTGCCTCGTATCTGATAGTACCCTGATCTAAAATCAATCTTCGAGAAATACTACGCTCCTTGCTGCCGATCAAACAACTCATCTATCCTGGGTAAAAAGGGTACTTGTTCTTGATTGTAACCTGATTCAGCTGCCTGTAGTCTATGCACATACGCATCGAACCATCCTTCTTCTTCACGAATGGAACTGGTGCACCCCATGGTGATGCACTCGGTCTAACAAATCCTCTGTCCAAGAGTTCCTGTAATTGAGCTTCCAATTTTTTTCTGACTCTGCTGGAGCCTTACGATACACGGTCTTGGATATCAATGTCATCCCTGACACAAGCTCAATAGTGAAGTCAGTCTTTCTAACTGGCGATAAATCTAGTATCTCCTCCTGATAGACATCTGGAAATTCACATATCATAGGTATATCATAAACTTCACACCCACTTCAAATCAACATGTCTGATCTCAAAGCTGAAATAACTCTGGTACATAGGCTTCTTCTGTCCCACAAACTGAACATCGGCCACTTGCAACTATACAAATCTCAATCCAACTCTAGAAACATCACAAAACTATCGGTAATATCTAAAGTCAATCTCCTCCTCAAAACTAATCTCACACTTGTCTAACCACACAAAAGTACAACTTACCTGATCAACTCTGCCAACGAATCTGCAATCGAATAAAACTCTGAACAAATCATCTACTGTAGTCTGCTAATCTGAGAAAACTCTGAATCTCTGACACTAACATAGAACTGAACATCGAGAACAACTCTAAACTTCAACAAGATCTGCTGCAAAACCCTCTTCAACGAACTGGAAAAGTCTTGAGACAGCTGCACTCCTCGAACAAACCAGAAAAAGAAACAAACTAAAACTAAGAAGCTCTTATTCTAGCACAATTGCGGTACTGAAACCACAAACAGTGGGAAATGAGACATTAAATTCTCACCCCACTAACAAGGAATTTGGTCCCCAAATTCATTTCTATAAGAGAAATTACTAAACACCTGATGTACTAACAAACAATACTATAGGATCTATACATACATAGTATAGATGCCAACTACCGAATCGAATTCCTCACACGCGTCCTCTTGTTTCTAGTAGATTTTATTTCTAAAAACGTGCCCGCTCTGATACCAACTTGTCACGCCCCCAAAAGTGAAACCGGGGTTACACGTGAGATTAGGGCCAATTAAAACTTTTTCCAACATTACTAAACAAACACAACCTGGCCCCAATCATGTCCCATAGGATCGAAGTCCGCGGTGAGGTATAAATATTTCCTCGATAACCACAAAACACAGCGGAGCATCATAATTAAACAAATGGTATAATATAACTTTTCAGAGTATGCACATCTTTCTTTTCTATAGTTTAAGTTTAGCAAAAGATAACAAAAGTATATTAATTAATGGCTTCTAACAAAACCTACGCCAAAGGAGAATAAATACGAACTAACCAAAGTATGAAGGCACTCGTATGTTGGTCATGACGACAATACCGTCGACACACAACTCGTACTCACCATCAGGCTAAACTGCCTGAAGCAACGCCTCCACTTTCCCAAAGGTAGATGTACCCGGTACCTATGCACCAAGTGCAGCATCAGACACGACGGTCGGCAAGTAGATAGATATATAAATCACCAAAGATATACAGTACTAAAGAGAGTAAACGATAAACAAGATCATATGAAATGAATGGTATTCTAATCGTAAGAAATGTATAACATTCGAATCATAAACAGACTATCAAAGTAAGCGAACCACATTATTTCCAACGCACCCACGTCCATGAGTGAGCGTCAAAAACCGATGTACAATAACAATAATGATTCTGACGCACCCACGTCCATGAGTGAGCGTCAAAACCCGATGTACAATAACAATAATGATTCTGACGCACCCACGTCCATGAGTGAGCGTCAAAACCCGATGTACAATACCAATCGCGATTCCAACGCACCACGTCCATGAGTGAGCGTCAGAACCCGATGTACAATACCAATCGCGATTCCAACGCACCCACGTCCATGAGTGAGCGTCAGAACCCGATGTACAATAACAATAACGATTCTGACGCACCCACGACCATGAGTGAGCGCCAAAACCCGATATACAATGACAATAACGATTCTGACGCACCCACGACCATGAGTGAGCGTCAAAACCCAATGTACAATACCAATCGCGATTCCAACGCACCCACGTCCATGAGTGAGCGTCAAAACCCGATATACAATAACGATCACAATTCCAACGCACCCACGTCCATGAGTGAGCGTTAAAAGGGATCCTAAGTCCATCATCTAAGTTCTCAAGGTGATCCCCAAATAAAGTAAAGCAAACGAAGCTAACGAACATGTAGATAGTACCAAACGGTACAATACAAAATCAAGCTATTGTAACCAAACTTGGGGAGAAATTCCCTTTTCATCCACACCTGCAAACAAACACAAGAATAGGGCCTAGCCCTCTCCACATACATCCATACCCCCTCTCATCAAGTCCATCATCTAATATCCATCCAACTAAGAAATCATTTCATTAAATATATAGATACAATTATCATGTTTTCTAACATCAAAGACAACAATGAGCATGCATGTGGTCATCTAAATCATTATTAAATTATCGAATCAAAGGAAAGACAAACATATCCAAGCATATATATAAATGTCTACTTGCCTTTCGTCGAAATTGCACAAATCCACAAATCCTAGCTCCATAGCCCAACAAACCAAACCTAAGGGTAATTAGCAAAATAAAACTAATTAAAATATAAACCAAAAGAAAATGAAGCTCTAAGCTATCTAACACACTACTACACCCAAAGTACATTAACCCAAACCTAAGGGAGGAAGAGCTTACCAAATAAATGGGTGGATGGAGCGGTAGCTTGCAAATTGAGGATGAGATGTTTGCGGGGTCCACGTGTAGATAATGGTGACCAACGGAGGTTGTGGGGCCCACTAGATTGGTGGCCCACTATTAGTGGTGATGGAGGGTCATGGTGGTGGTCCATTGACAAGGAAAAGGAAGGAGACAAAACAAAGAAAGAATGGAGAAAGAAAGAGAGAATGAACTAGAGAGAGAGAGAGATGATGACATGGTGAGATGGGTGGGAGAAAAAGTCAACTGATGTTGACAATGAGTGGAGTGAGGTGAGGGAAAATGAAATGGATGTGGGTGGTATTACTCACGTGGATGATGAGTGGAGTGAGTGAGAGAAAGAAAGAAAGTAAGAGATAGAATGAGATAGGTGAGATGGGTGAGTTAGAGAGAGAGAGAGTGAAAGAAATGGTGAGATGGGTGGGCGAGCTCAATCACGTGGCAGCAAGGAGGGTGGAGGAGAGATGAGTGAAGAAGGAAGAAAACATAGAAGGAAAGAAAGAAATAGGGAAAGAAAGAAATGAATAGTGGAGGGGAAAAATGGGGGAAAAACAGAGAGAATGAGAGAGAGAAACAGGGAATGAAATGAAGGAAGGAAAAATGGAGAAATAGGGAGAGATGTGCAGGTGGGTTCGCCGGTGGCTGGTGGCCGACGGCGACAGTGGTGATGCCGGGACGGTGGGGGCAGTGAGGTGCTGGGAAGAGGGAGAGATGAGTGAAGAAATGAGAGGAGATGAGATGAGAGAGTGAAGGGAGAAGAGAGAGGAGAAGAGAGAGGCTCGGTCATGGTGGTGGCGGCGGCGTGTCCGGCGACGGTGGCAGCACGTCGAGAGGGAGGGAGAACGAGAGAGATGAGAGGATGAGAGGGAGGGGGCTGCTGCTATTATGAAAGGGGGAAAAATGAGGGAGATGGAATGAGAAGAGAGGGAGATGGGTTTTGACCTAAATGAGAAAGGGATGGGGCTGCACGTGGGATAAGGGGGGTGGGGCATGATGGGATGAGGTGATGAGGTGGGGTTTACATGGGATTATGTTAGGTGGAGGTGGGGTTTGACTTTTAGGGAATTAATAAAATAAGTTTAGGTGGGTTCGGGTTAGGTCAGGGTTTTGGGTCGGGTTCGAGGGTCCGGATCGAGATGCAACAAAAGGGTAAAGTCCGGAAAATTAGGTAATCTACCCGATGGTGCCAAAATCTCGAAAAACGGAAAATACTAAAAAGCCCTCGGAACTTTCCGGAAATAACGACACACACCCCTACTGTACCCAAACGGGCTCGGATCTAAACCCAACTTCGCACGCGCGATCCTAATAATTAATCGGACCTGTTTGGCTTATAAACGAGCTTAATTATCTAAAAACACAATTAACTAAGCTAATTACAACCTTGGAATTTCGGGATGTTACATCCTTCCCTCCTTAGAACATTTGGTCCTCCAAATGACTAAATCTATCACAGGTAAAAGATTTGGTTACTCTAGCTAAACTCTATCTCTGAAGTCTGAAGGTGGCAAGTTGCGGTGAAACTCTGGATAGTGCTCAAGCTGCTTGCAATCTGACCCACAATCTGCTCAACTTGCAAACTGACCCACAATCTGCTTACAACTTCGTAACTCTGTCTGACATAACAAACATCGAACACAAACCCTGCCATCTCTGTCTTCATGCTATCCCACCAGTAGTAACTCCGCATGTCATCGTACATCTGACACACAAATTGCCCTGACAAAACAAGATACCCTCCACGAGTCTGAACTCTGGTCTGCTTGGAATCTTCTCTATCATTTGACCAACTCTGTCATTTCTCTGACCATCCTTGATTCTGCCCAAAATGTCTATACTCTCCTCGTAACATGCTATCAAGCACCCACTAGCTGATATCTCTGCTCCATGCATCTGCCTCTGTTGGCTCAAGTTTAAATCCTCCATGGAAATAGGTACTGAAGATTTCTATGTTCTGAGTTCAAATCTCGCCAATTACAGTTAGTGCATCTACATCTCTAGAGCTAAAACAACTGCTGCAATCCCCAAGTCATGGTCAATGTATCTCTTTTCGTGCTCTTTCAGCTGTTTGGACACGTAGGTCGTTACCTTTCCTCCTTGCATGAGTATACATCCCAATCCAATGCCTGAACCATCTGTAAAAATCACAAAATCTCCATTCCTCATAGGTAACGTAAGAATAGGGGTTGTGGTCAATCTGGTCTTCAACTCCTGAAAATTAGCCACACTACTCTGTCCACACAAAAGGAACATCCTTCCTTGTCAATTTAGTCAATGGGGCTACAATACTGGCGAATCCCTTCACAAATCTTCTGTAACAACCTGCCAAACCGAGAAAACTCTTGATATCTAACACTGACGTCGGGCTCTGCCAACTGACTACTGCTTCAATCTTCGCTGGATCCACTGATAAACCTTCCTTAGAGATGATGTGTCCAAGAAAAGACACTTGCTCAAGCCAAAACTCACACTTACTAAGCTTGGCATAGAGCTGATTCTCTCTCAAAATCTGCAATGAACTCATCAAATGCTCTGCATGCTCATCTCTGGACCTCGAATAGACTAGAACATCATCTATGAATACGACTGTGAACTTGTCTAAGCATGGTGCAAAGACTCTGTTCATCAAAGCCATAAACACACCCGGTGCGTTGGTCAACCCAAATGGCATAACCAAGAACTCATAATGTCCATATCTGGACCTGAAGGCTGTCTTCTGCACATCTCGATCTCTGCCTCGTATCTGATAGTACCCTGATCTAAAATCAATCTTCGAGAAATACTACGCTCCTTGCTGCCGATCAAACAACTCATCTATCCTGGGTAAAAAGGGTACTTGTTCTTGATTGTAACCTGATTCAGCTGCCTGTAGTCTATGCACATACGCATCGAACCATCCTTCTTCTTCACGAATGGAACTGGTGCACCCCATGGTGATGCACTCGGTCTAACAAATCCTCTGTCCAAGAGTTCCTGTAATTGAGCTTCCAATTTTTTCTGACTCTGCTGGAGCCTTACGATACACGGTCTTGGATATCAATGTCATCCCTGACACAAGCTCAATAGTGAAGTCAGTCTTTCTAACTGGCGATAAATCTAGTATCTCCTCCTGATAGACATCTGGAAATTCACATATCATAGGTATATCATAAACTTCACACCCACTTCAAATCAACATGTCTGATCTCAAAGCTGAAATAACTCTGGTACATAGGCTTCTTCTGTCCCACAAACTGAACATCGGCCACTTGCAACTATACAAATCTCAATCCAACTCTAGAAACATCACAAAACTATCGGTAATATCTAAAGTCAATCTCCTCCTCAAAACTAATCTCACACTTGTCTAACCACACAAAAGTACAACTTACCTGATCAACTCTGCCAACGAATCTGCAATCGAATAAAACTCTGAACAAATCATCTACTGTAGTCTGCTAATCTGAGAAAACTCTGAATCTCTGACACTAACATAGAACTGAACATCGAGAACAACTCTAAACTTCAACAAGATCTGCTGCAAAACCCTCTTCAACGAACTGGAAAAGTCTTGAGACAGCTGCACTCCTCGAACAAACCAGAAAAAGAAACAAACTAAAACTAAGAAGCTCTTATTCTAGCACAATTGCGGTACTGAAACCACAAACAGTGGGAAATGAGACATTAAATTCTCACCCCACTAACAAGGAATTTGGTCCCCAAATTCATTTCTATAAGAGAAATTACTAAACACCTGATGTACTAACAAACAATACTATAGGATCTATACATACATAGTATAGATGCCAACTACCGAATCGAATTCCTCACACGCGTCCTCTTGTTTCTAGTAGATTTTATTTCTAAAAACGTGCCCGCTCTGATACCAACTTGTCACGCCCCCAAAAGTGAAACCGGGGTTACACGTGAGATTAGGGCCAATTAAAACTTTTTCCAACATTACTAAACAAACACAACCTGGCCCCAATCATGTCCCATAGGATCGAAGTCCGCGGTGAGGTATAAATATTTCCTCGATAACCACAAAACACAGCGGAGCATCATAATTAAACAAATGGTATAATATAACTTTTCAGAGTATGCACATCTTTCTTTTCTATAGTTTAAGTTTAGCAAAAGATAACAAAAGTATATTAATTAATGGCTTCTAACAAAACCTACGCCAAAGGAGAATAAATACGAACTAACCAAAGTATGAAGGCACTCGTATGTTGGTCATGACGACAATACCGTCGACACACAACTCGTACTCACCATCAGGCTAAACTGCCTGAAGCAACGCCTCCACTTTCCCAAAGGTAGATGTACCCGGTACCTATGCACCAAGTGCAGCATCAGACACGACGGTCGGCAAGTAGATAGATATATAAATCACCAAAGATATACAGTACTAAAGAGAGTAAACGATAAACAAGATCATATGAAATGAATGGTATTCTAATCGTAAGAAATGTATAACATTCGAATCATAAACAGACTATCAAAGTAAGCGAACCACATTATTTCCAACGCACCCACGTCCATGAGTGAGCGTCAAAAACCGATGTACAATAACAATAATGATTCTGACGCACCCACGTCCATGAGTGAGCGTCAAAACCCGATGTACAATAACAATAATGATTCTGACGCACCCACGTCCATGAGTGAGCGTCAAAACCCGATGTACAATACCAATCGCGATTCCAACGCACCCACGTCCATGAGTGAGCGTCAGAACCCGATGTACAATACCAATCGCGATTCCAACGCACCCACGTCCATGAGTGAGCGTCAGAACCCGATGTACAATAACAATAACGATTCTGACGCACCCACGACCATGAGTGAGCGCCAAAACCCGATATACAATGACAATAACGATTCTGACGCACCCACGACCATGAGTGAGCGTCAAAACCCAATGTACAATACCAATCGCGATTCCAACGCACCCACGTCCATGAGTGAGCGTCAAAACCCGATATACAATAACTATCACAATTCCAACGCACCCACGTCCATGAGTGAGCGTTAAAAGGGATCCTAAGTCCATCATCTAAGTTCTCAAGGTGATCCCCAAATAAAGTAAAGCAAACGAAGCTAACGAACATGTAGATAGTACCAAACGGTACAATACAAAATCAAGCTATTGTAACCAAACTTGGGGAGAAATTCCCTTTTCATCCACACCTGCAAACAAACACAAGAATAGGGCCTAGCCCTCTCCACATACATCCATACCCCTCTCATCAAGTCCATCATCTAATATCCATCCAACTAAGAAATCATTTCATTAAATATATAGATACAATTATCATGTTTTCTAACATCAAAGACAACAATGAGCATGTGGTCATCTAAATCATTATTAAATTATCGAATCAAAGGAAAGACAAACATATCCAAGCATATATATAAATGTCTACTTGCCTTTCGTCGAAATTGCACAAATCCACAAATCCTAGCTCCATAGCCCAACAAACCAAACCTAAGGGTAATTAGCAAAATAAAACTAATTAAAATATAAACCAAAAGAAAATGAAGCTCTAAGCTATCTAACACACTACTACACCCAAAGTACATTAACCCAAACCTAAGGGAGGAAGAGCTTACCAAATAAATGGGTGGATGGAGCGGTAGCTTGCAAATTGAGGATGAGATGTTTGCGGGGTCCACGTGTAGATAATGGTGACCAACGGAGGTTGTGGGGCCCACTAGATTGGTGGCCCACTATTAGTGGTGATGGAGGGTCATGGTGGTGGTCCATTGACAAGGAAAAGGAAGGAGACAAAACAAAGAAAGAATGGAGAAAGAAAGAGAGAATGAACTAGAGAGAGAGAGAGATGATGACATGGTGAGATGGGTGGGAGAAAAAGTCAACTGATGTTGACAATGAGTGGAGTGAGGTGAGGGAAAATGAAATGGATGTGGGTGGTATTACTCACGTGGATGATGAGTGGAGTGAGTGAGAGAAAGAAAGAAAGTAAGAGATAGAATGAGATAGGTGAGATGGGTGAGTTAGAGAGAGAGAGAGTGAAAGAAATGGTGAGATGGGTGGGGGAGCTCAATCACGTGGCAGCAAGGAGGGTGGAGGAGAGATGAGTGAAGAAGGAAGAAAACATAGAAGGAAAGAAAGAAATAGGGAAAGAAAGAAATGAATAGTGGAGGGGAAAATGGGGGGAAAACAGAGAGAATGAGAGAGAAACAGGGAATGAAATGAAGGAAGGAAAAATGGAGAAATAGGGAGAGATGTGCAGGTGGGTTCGCCGGTGGCTGGTGGCCGACGGCGACAGTGGTGATGCCGGACGGTGGGGGGCAGTGAGGTGCTGGTGAAAGAGGGGAGAGATGAGTGAAGAAATGAGAGGAGATGAGATGAGAGAGTGAAGGGAGAAGAGAGAGGAGAAGAGAGAGAGGCTCGGTCCATGGTGGTGGCGGCGGCGTGTCCGGCGACGGTGGCCAGCACGTCGAGAGGGGAGGGAGAACGAGAGAGATGAGAGAATGAGAGGGAGGGGCTGCTGCTATTATGAAAGGGGGAAAAATGAGGGAGATGGAATGAGAAGAGAGGGAGATGGGTTTTGACCTAAATGAAGAAAGGGATGGGGCTGCACGTGGGATAAGGGGGGTGGGGCATGATGTGGATAAGGTGATGAGGTGTGGGTTTACATGGGATTATGTTAGGTGGAGGTGGGGTTTGACTTTTAGGGAATTAATAAAATAAGTTTAGGTGGGTTCGGGGTTAGGTCAGGTTTTGGGTCGGGTTCGAGGGTCCGGATCGAGATGCAACAAAAGGGTAAAGTCCTGGAAAATTAGGTAATCTATACCCGATGGTGCCAAAATCTCGAAAAACGGAAAATACTAAAAAGCCCTCGGAACTTTCCGGAAATAACGACACACACCCCTACTGTACCCAAACGGGCTCGGATCTCAACCCACTTCGCACGCGCGAACTAATAATTAATCGGACCTGTTTGGGCTTATAAACGAGCTAATTATCTAAAGCACAATTAACTAAGCTAATAACAACCTTGAAAATTCGGGATGTTACAGAAAGAAGAGAAGTCTTCATAAGGATGTCCATCTCTATCTCTCTCTATCATGACACTATGCTTTGCCTGCAGGAAATATTTTATGTGCGGATGACAAAGAAATAGCCATTGTGGAGAGAAGAGGATATAACCCGAGAATACACACCCCCAAAAATTTCTACGGTTTTAAAAAATGCAGTGGTCAGATTTCCCCATGGATCTTCAATGTTGGGTCGCAGAGCGTTTAACTCCGGCAGATCACGTTCGTATGTCTACCACTTGCAAGTCATGGTAATGTGCTGCTCCATCATTCTTGTTTTTCCAAGACCCCAGTCCTCTTGTTCATAGAAAAATCATGCTAGTAACTTCTTTTGATCCATTATCTATGAAGAAGTGGGTTACCTACATCCCAGAACTATTAGATGCAAACATCCCATTATCAAAAAGTCTATTTGGAACAACTTCTGAACAGAATTTTGACAAACCCTATGGGTATGGTTGTCCAAAATTCGTGTCCAAGAAGTTTGTCCAAGTAGCATTACTCTTTCATTATATTTAAAAGGTGGTTGGTTGCTGCTGTCTCAGAATAATAGTCAAGTCACAGTTTTTCTTCTTTAACCCCTTCACAAATGAGAAGATCAAACCTACCCAACTTCTACCCTGACACATTATATGAACCACCATATATACAAAACCAGGCGCTTTTGTGTACATTTTTCATCACCACCTACGTCTCAGGACTGCGTACGTTATTTTCCATCTTTCAGCAATGACATATCATGCTACCATGCATGTAGTCACAAGGACACGACTTGGAAATGGGAATTGAAGAATGAAACGGATGATTCTGATCATCTTTTCGATGATCTTTTTCAAACTCAGCCGGACTTGTTATAAGAACCCCTTTATATTTTCACGGTCCTTATATTATCTAAACACAAGTGGTACTTTAGCCATCATAAAGCTCACCAAAATACAACTATAACTCGAATGGTTGAGAAACCGATCGAGACATTTACCACCTTCCACGTAAGGCATCATGATTGTTATTTAGTGGAGTCCAAGGAGAGATTTCTATCCATCTTTAGTTACGGTGATCCAACTATGGTTTTTCAGGTGGATCATAACGTGGTTTATAAGAGTCGCATGAAGATAAATGGATCGAGTGGAGAGCTTAAGGGACAATCTTTTGTTTCTCGATCGATGATTATGTCTATCTACGGTAGTAGAGGAAGCAAGATGAATTATTTTCCTACATTTCAAAGAGGCTGCAATGATATGAAGAACCTGCTAGACGGATTTGGTTGATCCAACTTTGTATGAAGATCAAGTGAGAAGGACTGACCTTTTAATCTTATTTGAGCTTGGGCAAGCCAAAAATGTAATGAGCATTGTATTTTTCTCTTGTAATTATTTATTGGGTAACATGACTTAAATCTGCAACTTGCACTTTATTTATTTTGGAACTTATGAAAAATCTAGTAAAAAAAAAAAAAAGGGTGCGTATGTGCATGGCTTTTATGTCAAATATTTATTTTGAATATAAAAAGTTTTGTTTTCTAAAGTTTGGTTTTCATCTTGTTCACATGTCACAAAGTACTCCCAAATTAAGAAGTATCCAACTTAATAAGTGTTAGGAGAGTTTGGAATTATGGTTTGAGAAAATTCTCCGGTTGAGCTCTGACGCTCTTAATCATCTCGCTTTTACAAAGGACCGGGTTAAAAATAGGGAGATCGTCTGAATCATCTCATTTAAATAAGCTTTTTGCATCCGAATCATTTAATACACAGATTTTTAAACAATTAGCTTTATTAATAAGTGGATATTACATGAGTTTGGGGTTATTAAACTACACAATAATGACCGGAATTTATTTTGAAACTTATTATTTGATCTTTTACATTCGATATTTGAAAAACAAATTAATATAATATATAATATTTTCTTATAATAATTATCTTGCATATATAAATTATTAACTTGAATTGATTATCATGGATGCATTTAAAATACATGTATTTTGTATTTATAAGTAATAGATTTATTATATATATATATATATATACGCTACAAAACTCATGGCATTTTTCATAAAAAAAATGCCCTTCTTTAGTCAACGAAGTGTGAAACATGTTATCAATGATGCATATTCGATTCTCTCTACTAAAACATTCAAATGATGCACATATGGTTCTCTCTACTAAACATTCTTCTACAATGTGATCTTTTTAGATTCGCTATTAGGTTAGGGCAGAAACTTCCCTTTGAAGAAAATGGGGTTTTTTGAGAATTCTTTCTCTATATATACATATATTATATATATATATATTTTTTTTGTAGAAGCTTTTTTGTTAGATATCAATTGTGAAAAGCTTTCTTGCTGGATATCATGAGAGTTATTTTTTTTTTAAATATTATATTTCTAGGATAGTCTCTTGATACCGATCTATTTCTAACTATTTTACATGGTGATATTTGTGCTCGGGTTAACCCATTGATCATCGGATGAGTCCGAGGAAGCCAAGATTCACCAGGTTGACTACTAGTAGCGAGTATTATTACCGAGCTACCTGCTCTAGGTCGAGCTTGGGCAATAGGTTTTTTTCACTTGGGCGAGCTTTGACCTTTTAAGGCCCATTTAATAAATGGCTGAGCTGGATTCAAGCGTAGAAGAACTCTGGCTAGCCCGACTCGAATAAAATATATTAGTAAAGAGTGATTGAGAAGGATCAAACACATTCCATCTCACACTTGCGTTGGATAAGTGTCAGGACCACAGTTCCTCTCTCTTCCGGAGTTAGAGGTTCTGAGTATCGATCACTGGTTCCTCCCTCTTCAAGACCAAATGTTAAGTCCACTTAATGCTACCACCGGGGGCTACAAGGGTGTTTACCCAACTTCTCTCTTGGGGCCTGACGGGATTAGTCCCCGCCAATAGGTTGGGAACCCTCCGGTTAGCAATAAATAAAAAAATTAAAACTTCACACATGCATGCATAGGTGACAAACCAATGAGCAACACCTTAGATCTATAAATCTTGTTTGGGCAAATCTTATCTATATGAAATAAATGTGTGGTTAATAGATTTGTGGAATAAATGTTTTGCAAATAAATCGTTTGTAAGCTGGTGATTAACCTGTTTGAAATAGATGTTTTATGGATATGATAGTTCATGTTTTCCTCAAATTTCACAAGAATCGTGATAAATCAAGGGCTTCAAATTTAATCTTCTAGCCCTTTTTAACTTTTCAAAAAGGGCCACAGCTCAGATATTGATTAAGGGCCCACCAAACTTAAATTTTTTTTTAGATCAATGGTTTCATTATTTTGTAAGTATCTCAATATTTGTTGAGGACATTAATAGTTCAAAATTGAATGATGACACTGTTTGATCCTTTTAAGTTATCAACGGTTCCAAATTTACAATTAAAGTTCCAAATAAAAAAATAAAAATAAAAAATAAAAGACTAGACAGGGTTGCTCACGTAAAACCCATTTTTAAAAGCATTAATAACATTATCTACATTGGAAACATTTCTTTATCAAATTTTCATGATCCACATGAATCAAGGGTGATATCTAATCTCATAGTCGTTCTTCAAAGTTTCCGATAAGATTAACGGTTCGGATTTTTATATTTGGAAACCACACAAATGAATTTATCATTCAGATGTTTTATTCATAAATTAATAATTAATTTAAATATTAAATTTATTTTATTATTTTATTTGCATAAGGTTAAACCGTGCATCCACACGGGCAATGCACTTAGTCATTATAACATTATATAAGTTTTCTAATGCTGCATGGCTCCACACGCAACGACATAGAAAGAGAAAGGAACAAGAAAGAAACGTCCTTTCCTCTTTCCAATAAAAAATCTCTCACAAGTATGTTGTCAACGTCCATGCATATTAGAGGGAAAATTAGGTGTCCCTCTCCTGATCGAAATTTGAAGAGTCTCGGTTAGTGACTCTCCTCTCATGCCATCCGGACTTTGCCTTTTTAATTATCCAAGCTTTACACTTTAGATCAGAGGATCTAGCTAGGACTATTTTATATTAAAAAGGGAAAGGCATGCAGTTAGCCTTTCTTCTCTCATAAAAGGAAAGTAAAAGAAGGATATGGAAGAAAGAGAGAGCAGGAGAGAGAGAAGAAGAGAAGAAGAAGAAGAAGCAGAAAGCAGCCATAGCAATAGCACACAAGAAACGGGTAGGAGGTACTCTCTTTCTCTCCTTTTCCTGGCAATGCAAAGTCTCTCTCTATTTTTAAGACTTTTTAGGTAGCTAACGCTGGAATATCGATTTTTCGTTTGAAGTTTCTGTTACGGATCATTTTCAAAAACTTTGGGCCATGCACATCCAAACAGGCAGTTGGATTTTGTGGGACAAACCCATAATTCTCATATGAGTTTTGAAGGTGAATCCAAAAACTTTTATATGAATTTTTGGAAGGGGACACTGGATTTTTCATATAAAGCTCTCGGCCATGGCCACCACCTCCTTCTGCCTCCCGGCCAATACTACATACTCGTACGGCTGATAATCGATACTGGTGATGTGGGTTAATCATGGTTCTCCATTTCTATTGAGGTGAAGCTTGAGGGTACTTCCCTGGGCGAATGTGATTCATCTCAAAGAATCAAAATTATCACTACGTGGCCCCACGATGGAGTTTTCTACCTGTGTTACATAGATCCCTTGTAATAACTACAACAGGGATCCAGACTACATATTTAGAGAACGACCCCAAAGTCAAAACCTGGAATTATGATCTCCCTTCCCCTTTACTAGAACTAGATCAAAGTCCAATCTAATCTAGTTGTCCATCGTCTCACTCCACAATCGCGGGCGTTTGTTCTGTCCTCTGATTGTTGCAGAGTGACAATTCAACTAACTGGATCAATCTATTTAGTGCTGAGCCGAGATCACCATTTTGCAAAAGTGATCCTATCCTTTATGCAGTCATCTAGAAGACGATTCACAAAGGTTACTTCTGAATGTGTGTGCAGCCAGAAGTGTCTTCCCAAAAAAGGAAAGGGTTGCAAGACAACGTGGTTAGTATAAATACTCTCATTGGCTAAGTTTAGTATAGGTATTCGTACACCCCTCGAGCTAGCTACTATTGCGTTGATACATTTAAAAAGCCAATTCGGTGAGGTGTGGAAGATGCTAATACGACTTATGGGTGAAGGTTATAAATTTTCTTGGGCATTTGACATTGCACCCGTTTAGTAATGCTAATTTAGATGTTTTTAGAGCCATCACCTTTAAATGCAAGAGAGGTGCATTGTGGTATTTTCTGAAAGGGTCGCAAGATGTATACCTCGTAGAGACAGATCGTATCCAAACCTCGTCATATTGGATCTTTCCAATAATGCCACATCCTCAATCCACTCCATGACCCTCAACTGCGCGCTCGAATCTCAATGACCTGAATCTGCAACATACTGAGTATCTTGTAGAGAAGTCGTACACCAAGTGTGGTAATCTATCATTTCCGATCAAAACAATTTGGTGACGGAAGATGCACAACTTAAAGGTTTTTAAAAGTCTTGGCGTTCGACCATTGCACACTCACAATCTGTATTTTAGAGCCACCACCTGAGGAGCTGCATTGTAGATCTAGGTGATGTTCGCAGGACAGAACACCAAACCGACAAGATCTCAACAATTGTTGGAAGCATTTACCAATAGTAAATTGTTCCATTCCCCTTCCCTTGCTGAGGAAATTCATCTCCATTCAAATATTGAATTTAAAATCCCCATGAAAAATTATTTGTCAAAAAATTATCCTATTATGTATATATATCATCATCATCACCACCATTCATCATAACAACAACTTACCTACTACCATGTATATCCAAATATTCTTACAAAGTAAAAAAGAAGCATCAGAGTTGAATTATGTACTTTCAAAGTCCATTTATGTTATATTATTATAACACAATGTAATCGTACAGTTTTCTCATGCATTGAGAATGTACATCTCCATCTCTCTCTTTCATAACACTATGCATTTCCTGCAGAAATATGTTATGGAGGCAAAGAAATAGCCATGTGTGAGAAGAGGATGTTAACCACGAAGATACACATCGCACAGAAACATTCTTGTGGTTCTGAAAAATGTACAATGGTCAGATATTCCCATGGATCTTCTAACGTTGGTCGCAGGGCGTTTGACTCCAGCAGATCACATTCGTATGTGTACCACTTGCAGGTCATGGCAATGTGCTGCTCCATCATTCTTATTTTCCAAGACCCCAGTCCTCCTGTTCATAGAAAATCATACTAGTAACTTCTTTGATCCATTATCTAAGAAGAAGTGGGTTACCTACATCCCAGAACTATTAGATGCTACATTCCATTATTCAAAAGGTGGTTGGTTGCTGCTGTCTCAGAAAAATAATCAGTCACAATTTTTCTTCTTTAACCCCTTCACAAATGAGAAGATTACCCTACCCAACTTCTACCCTGACACATTATATGAACCACCATACAAGGCATTATGCAAACCAGGCGCTTTTGTTGTAACATTTTCTTCCCCACCTACGTCTCAAGACTGCATTCTTTTCCATCTTTCAGCAATGACATATCATAGTCCTCGCACACACAAAACCCGTTACTTTTATGCATACCATGCATGTAGTCAAAAGGACACGACTTGGAAATGGGAATTGCGAAATGAAACGGATGATTCTCATCTTTTCAATGATCTTTTTCAAACTCAGCCGGCTTGTTATAAGAACCTCCTATATTTTGATGGGTCCTTTTATTATCTAAACACAGGAGGTACTTTAGCCATCATAGAGCTCACCAAAAAGACAACTATAACTCGAACGGTTAAAAAACCGCGACATTTACCCCCTAAGCATGATGATTGTTATTTAGTGGAGTCCGAAGGAGAGGTTCTATCAATCTTTTGTTATGGAAATCAAACTAGAAGAGTTTTTCAGGTGGATCAGAGCGTGGTTTATACGAGACGGCATGAACATGAATGGATCGAGTGGAAAAGCTTAAGGGACAATAATTTTTTTCTCGATCGATTATCATCTCTATCTACGGTGGTTAGAGGAGGAAATATGATTTATTTTCCTTCATTTCAAAGAGGCTGCAATGATCTTGAAGAACCTGAGAGGCGGATTTGGATTGATCCGCACTTCATATTGAAGACCAAGTGAGAAGAGTGACCTTTTAATTTTATTTGAGCCTTAGGGCCCGTTTGGTAATTTACTTTTAAAATAAAGTGGAGTGAAGTGAAATGAAAAGAATGAATAAAATATAAGTGAGTTATGAT
>QPKB01000696.1:0-22024 GCA_003546025.1 Camphora micrantha
GGTACACCCTTAATTCGGGTACATGAAAAGGGCTGCCTATTGTTGGGGACCGTTGAAAAGGAAAAAAATCACGGCCTTTTGAAAAACAATAGTGCGAAAGCCATCATGGTTGCCTTAATTTGGGTACACCCTTAATTCGGGTACATGAAAAGGGCTGCCTATTGTTGGGGACCGTTGAAAAGGAAAAAAAAATCACGGCCTTTTGAAAAACAATAGTGCGAAAGCCATCATGGTTGCCTTAATTTGGGTACACCCTTAATTCGGGTACATGAAAAGGGCTGCCTATTGTTGGGGACCGTTGAAAAGGAAAAAAAATCACGGCCTTTTGAAAAACAATAGTGCGAAAGCCATCATGGTTGCCTTAATTTGGGTACACCCTTAATTCGGGTACATGAAAAGGGCTGCCTATTGTTGGGGACCGTTGAAAAGGAAAAAAAATCACGGCCTTTTGAAAAACAATAGTGCGAAAGCCATCATGGTTGCCTTAATTTGGGTACACCTATTGTTTGGGGACCGTTGAAAAGGAAAAAAAGTCGAGAGAAAAGAAAAAAAAAAGAAAGAGAGAAGCTTTTCGCTGAAATTTCACGGCCTTTTGAAAAATAATAGTGCGAAAGCCATCATGGTTACCTTGAGAGGAAACTTTTTTTTTTTTGGCTAAAAGTCTAGGTGGACTGGATTATTTGATTGAGTCGTTTTCACGGTGGCTCTAGCGGAGCATTTAACACTTGTTTTTTGATGTATGTGTACTTTCTCATCATGCACCATCGTGTTTAGCATGTTATTGTTAATTTCTTTCCAAAGATGGGATTGGTGAACCATGTTTCGATTTTGTCTTTACTTTGACTATTCCGAGAATCAAGAGTTCAATGTTTATGAATTTTCTTTTGCAGGGTTTCTTTTGATTTCTTTAGTTTTATTTATTTTATTTTTTTGAGTTTTTTGGGTATATTCACAACAAAACCTCACGAGGCACAATTCGTCCACTAGGGTAACCTAAGGGTATAAGGGCTTACTGCATACGATAAATGCATTCGAGAGTGCCGGCGAAAGTGGCTTTTGTTTTCTACATTTGTCTTTTGTATTTTTAGGTTAGATTAGGTTAGGTTAGTTAACTTCACGTTTTCACATCTGTTGCTAGGGACCGGTACAATGTTGGTTGGAGGGTGTGATGAGTCCATGAAATTGCATCATATTGTCATTATTTCATGTTGATTTATGTACTTATTTAGGATAACTTGCATTGATTTCATTGAATTTTATAAATTCATGCATTTGAGCATTCAATGCTGGAATTCAAGTCATAATTGGTTAAAATTCATTAAATTGCATGATTTTCATGAAATTATTGACTTGCAGTTTAATTATGATATTGTTTTTTAGAGATATTTTACTTTCTTGGGTTCTAACTAACTTTGTTTTGGTGAGAACCTTATCTCATAGCAAAGATGGATTCACTAGAGAGAACATGGAAAGAATTATTGGCATGACTTTGTATTTACCACAAATAACAAACGTTAATGTATTATTTCTAGAGGACTCTTGTTTGTTTGCTTCAATCCACGTGTATATTGGCAATCTATGTTGGAATGTCATTGAGCATTTATCAATGATTATTGAATTGGTATAGTTGGCCTAAGTTGTGTATTATGTGTTTTCGAGTTGTGTATGATGTGTTTTTGAGTGCGAGGCTGAGGATCCTGATGCTTACTGGATTATTGAGCTTGGGGCATAGAGTATGGAGTTCTGTGAAACCTGCAAAGTTTATAGGTTCTGGTCGCATAGTCTAGCATCTTCAATCCCCATTCTCAGGCTGTCACTATTTATCATAGCCAGTTCAAGCCGTCAAACAAATTTACACATGGAATCTTATGTTGAATTAAAGGCAAGTGTTTAGCTACATCTTTCATATGACTTTAGATTCATAACTGTATCTAAGAAAATTATCTTAATGTCATGAAAATGCCATTGAATGCCCAAAGTATTCATTGTTGCAAGCTTGATGTTGGATTTTTCTGGTACTTATACCTGTGGATTATAACTTTATAGTATCATACCTTTTAGAGATTTATATTATTCACTCACTGCTATGATGTGAGAAATCGGTATCGACCCACTGGAAAAATGAATGTTTATTCTACTTTTGGTGTTAGGATTTATTCTACTAAGGGGGGAAGGTTGTTTCCTTTATAAGAGTATATTATTTATTTGTCTGCTCTTCATATGAAGCTTTAATTCAGTTTATTGTGTTTCCTTCATGAGGGTAGATTATGGAGTAGAAAAATGGAGGCTAGATCAAGATCTTGGCTGAAGTTCTATCTGTGGTCCTTCTCATATGGATTTGATGGCCACTCAAAGTACATATTGGATGGTTTTAAGATTTATGATCACTTGCTTTAGATTTATGTTATATTATAAATATGCAATTTTTAAGCCCTTACAACAATATATTGGTGTCCATTATTCAGTTGCACAAACCTCTTGTCGTCCAAACATATTAGCAATCTTCAGTAAGCCCAAGTGAATTAGCACTTCCCCCAATTTGAATTTCAATTGATCATGTGAATTTGGGCACATTGGATTCATCTAACCCACTAAGAATAGCCCAACTTTGCTATCATGTGGTTGAATTTCAATTGATCATGTGAATTTGGGCACATTGGATTCATCTAACCCACTAAGAATAGCCCAACCATAGATGAAAATATCGGCCGATACGAAGCGTATCGGCCGATATATCGGCCGTATCGGCCAAGGCCGATACGATAAATTGAATTTATCGGCGATACATACGTATCGCACCCGTATCGGCCGTATCGGCCGATACTTTAGCGTATCGGCCGATACGGGACCGTATCGGCCGATACACGTGGGGGGGGGGTTATAAAACCCCCCCTTTGGGACTTTTTAGGGTTTTTTACCCTTCCCTTTCTTCTCTTCCCCTCTATAGTTTCCATTTTCACTTCCTTGTGGTCCCAAATGTCTCCCAAATCCCTCTCTTCAAGATATTTTGCCACCAAATCACCAACAAACCATTATTGAAAGAGATCTAGAGATTCAAAAGTCAAAACAAGATTCTTCATTAAGGTATATGTGGTTTATTTTTTCAACTTTTGACATGATCATTTCATTTATCACTCTCTAACTACTATGAATCACAACATAATGGCATCATTGTGTTGTTTTATTGTAGATTCATGCTTCCTTTTGATCTTACATGCATATCTTTTGTTTTTTTTTTATATATTGTTATTTTTATTTTCGGATTTATGTTATTTAAAAAAAAAAAACATTATCACTTATGGAAAACTCATGAAACAACTTGAAAATAGCTTCATATTGTTAGATCTATGTTTCTCATAGATGAAATCAACACATTTTGAATTTTTATTGCTTTTTCTCTATTTTTTATTTTCGGATTTATTTATTTTTTGAAAAAAAAAATGTGAAATATTCATGGACAACCCATGAAACCACTTGGAAATTGCTTGTAAATGATAGATCTATGTTTCCCATAGATCAATCCATCACATTTTGAATTTTTTATTGCTTTTTCTCTATTTTTTATTTTCGGATTTATTTATTTTTTTGAAAAAAAAAAATGTGAATATTCATGGACAACCCATGAAACCACTTGGAAATTGCTTGTAAATGATAGATCTATATTTCCTATAGATCAATCCATCACATTTTGAATTTTTATTGCTTTTTCTCTATTTTTTATTTTCGGATTTATTTTATTTTTTTGAAAAAAAAAAATGTGAATATTCATGGACAACCCATGAAACCACTTGGAAATTGCTTGTAAATGATAGATCTATGTTTCCCATAGATCAATCCATCACATTTTGAATTTTTATTGCTTTTTCTCTATTTTTTATTTTCGGATTTATTTATTTTTTGAAAAAAAAAATGTGAATATTCATGGACAACCCATGAAACCACTTGGAAATTGCTTGTAAATGATAGATCTATGTTTCCCATAGATCAATCCATCACATTTTGAATTTTTATTGCTTTTTCTCTATTTTTTATTTTCGGATTTATTTATTTTTTGAAAAAAAAAATGTGAATATTCATGGACAACCCATGAAACCACTTGGAAATTGCTTGTAAATGATAGATCTATGTTTCCCATAGATCAATCCATCACATTTTGAATGTTTATTGATTTTTATTTATTTTTTTTATTTTCGGATTTATTTATTTTTTAAAATAAAAATAATTTTTAATATTTGAATACCAATCAAATGTCTTGAAAATGGTTCCTATATTTGTGATATAAGTTTCCTCTAACATGTTTCTTTGTTTTTTTTAATTTTTAACATACTAGTATACTACTTGTTTATATTTATAGGCAGAGCCAGGTATTAAATTTCGGTCCATCTGTCTGCCATTTGATAAGTGAAAATGCCTCGTGATGTTGATCCCGCATGGAGCTTTGGTGAGGCAGTTGAGAATAATAGGTTGAAAATCAAATGCAAGTTCTGTGGAAGAGTGACCCATGGGGGCATTACAAGATTCAAACACCACTTGGGCCACATATCTGGCAATGTTGCTGGCTGTACCGAAGTACCGAGGGAAGTAAGGGAACAAATGAAAGCTTTGGTTGGCCAAAACAAAGCTAGAAAAGTAGAGATAAAAGAAAAGAGGCGGCAAGATGTTGATGCTGCCCGTTATGATGTATTTGGGGATGAATATTTTGATGAGGAGGAAGATGCACAGATGGAGGCTGCACGCCAAGAGTCTTTGATGAGTCAACAAGAAGAATATGAACGTCGTGCATTTGCTGGAAGCAAATATTATGATGCAGGGGGCTCATCATCTGCTGTACCAAGCAGGGGCAAGGGCTTTGCGGGGTCCATACGTAGGGCATTTAGCACCCGGGAACGGGATGCTGATGTAGAAATTATCTCTACAAGAAGAGCAGTTCCTCCCCCTGTTGATCCTCTAGCACATAGAAAAGAGGGAGCTAAACAACCAAAAATATCAAGTGTTATGAAAGGGGTAATGAAGGCTGCAAGAGATAGATTGGCCAAAGCTACAGCAAAATGGCTAATTCACAAGAACATACCACCTACAGCAATAGATTCCCCATACTTCCAGACTATTCTTGATGTTGCCGCCGAAGCTGGGCGGGGTATACAGGCGCCCTCCGTATATGATGTGGGCACTAAATATCTTGAAGAAGAATTTAAAGAAATAAAGGCTTGGGTGGAAAAATTTAGACCCATGTGGCAACAAAATGGTGTTACCATCATGTGTGACGGGTGGACCAGCGGCACCCAAACACAATTAATAAACTTTTTGGTGTATTCAGTCGCTGGGACCGTCTTTGTGAAGTCCATTGATGCATCTGAACATAGACGGACAGCCGCATATATATATACTCTTATGGATAAAGTTGTAGAGAGTGTGGGAGAGGAGTATATTGTACAGATTGTTACAGATAATGGCGCCAATTTCAAGGCAGCAGGTTTGAAATTAATGGAGAAGAGGACCCATTTATTCTGGACCCCATGTGCAGCACACTGCGTAGATCTCATCTTGGAAGAGATTGGAAGGAAGACAAAAGTGTCTTCATTGATCAAGGCATGCAGAGGAATTACAAGATTTATATATGATCATTCATGGGTGTTAAGCTTGATGAAAAGATATACAAATAACCATGCCTTGCTGCGTCCAGGATTAACAAGGTTTGCAACCCATTTTCTGGCTATGGAAAGCCTTGTAAAGTTTAGAACGGAGCTCATTCAGATGTTTGCATCAGAAGAATGGCTTCGTTCGAGATGGGGCAATGCAACCCATGGTCCGGAGTTTGAAGTCCCAAACCTGATGAGGGACAATAAATTTTGGAAGAAAGTGAAGAAGATATTAAAGGTTTTTGAGCCTTTAGTTAAAGTGTTGCGGCTTGTAGATGGTGATGACAAGCCGACAATGGGCTTTATATATGAAGCAATGGATCGGGCAAAGCAATCCATCATGGAAAATGTTAGATATCACGAAAAATATATAAAGATTATTGACGCCCGTTGGAACGATCAGTTGCACCATCCATTGCATGCCGCAGGTAATTAATATATATCTTTGAATTTGATACTTTTTTGTTTTCCTAACTAATGTATTTATTATCTTGCTTGCTCACAGTACATTCTACATATTTATAATGTAGGTTATTTTTTGAATCCCGAATTCTATTACGGCAATGTCGAACAACACACCGAAGCAATAGATACGGACTTGCGGGTAGAATTACGGGAGGTGTTGAAGAAATTGTTAGGTCGAGATGATCAAGTTGAGGCCATTCAAGAGGTGAGTGGGTGGTTACTTAAGAGAATTTAATTATGTTGTAGGGGTTTACTGACTTGTATCTAATTTTCACATTGTAGATATCTATCTATACACAAAGGAGAGGAACCTTTGCTGACCCTCTTGTGATACGATCGATTGGAAAGATGTCACCTGGTATGACTATGAACAAAAGACATATCCACATTGCAGATATCTTGTGATACGATCTAATTTTCTTTATTTATTTTTTGCATTTCAGCTGATTGGTGGATGAATTATGGGGAGAGTGCTCCACATCTAAGGAGTGCGGCTATTCGCATCCTTAGTCAAACTACAACATCTTCCAACTGTGAAAGAAATTGGAGCACTTTCTCTTTGATCCACACGAAGGTCAGGAATCGGCTTACCATGCAGAAACTCAACAAGCTTGTGTATTGTCATTACAATCTGAAGTTGAAACACAGAATTAGGGAGAGAAGGGTAAGGGATAGTCCTGATTATTGTCCCATTAATTTGGATCACATATTTAGAGAGGACGATCCCTTACTCCCATGGTTAGCCGAGATAGAGGATCCACTGCTAGATTCAGATCCGGAGTTTCAGGAAACGGTTCAAGAGTTGATAGGTGAGGACATGGGTGAGGCACCTGCAGCTACAGAAGGTCAGCCACCTCAGGGAGAAGGTACCAGTAGTAGGACTAGGAGGAGTGGGAAAGAACCTGCTTCTGAGAAAGCTAGTTCTACCACAGTCTCTTCAAGTAGCCATGGTGGAGGAGATGGAGGAGGAGACAGTGGGACAGGTGGTACTAGTGAATACTATCAACATGATGAAGACGATGACATTCCTGTAGAGGAAGTACATGAGTTACCTCCATCTGGAAGATTTGATCCAAGCCGTGGTTATCAACGGCGCCGAAGAGATTCACCACCTGGGGCTGGAGGTAGTACTCAGCAAGGAAATATGGGTGGAGATTTTGGAGGACAACAAGCGGCATCATGGACTGATTCATGGAACCCTAGTTACGGTGGACAAGGACCCTCACACTCACAGTATTTTGACTTTTTTCCATATGGTCAAGTACAACAAGGAGAAGAACAGTCTTCAACTTCGGGGTCCTACTCATATGGTGACTATGGTGAAACACAATATGGTAGATATCCACCTGGACCACCTCCACCTCCTCCAAGTTCCTATGATGTGGGTGCGGCTGGCTTCTTTGGATTTGTGGATCCCAATACTCATCAATATCAAATTCAATATGGTGCCAATACAAATGATAACACTGATGGGAATGAGGATAACCATAGCCCCTTGAATCTTGGTAGACATTCCTTTTGGTGGTGATCAAGGTATTTCTAATTCCTATTTCTTTCACTAACTCTCTACTCTCTTTGTCATTTCTAAATTGGTGTGGAATGTTGATTGTTGATCACTTTATAGTTCATTCACTTGATTGAATTTAAACCTTGAATGCTGAAGGTAGTGAAGTATTGATATTTGATTGTTCAATGTTCAGTTGTTCACTAATGAGTATTGAGTAATGAGTAATGACCTAACTCTTAAGAATTTCTTATGCCTTTATTTCATGTTCTAATTTTTTTTAATGAGCTTTTCATTACTTTTTAAGTTAACATGACTAAGAAACATGAATACATGTGAAAAAACTAATCATTACTATTATTTTCTATTTATACAGCGATACAGGACCTCATATATTGAGGGCACCGATACGCCCCCTTTTCTTACTTACTTTTGCAAAAGAACCACATTTTCTTTCATTTTACAATTTTCTGGATTTTCTGGAATTTTTTCAGATTTTTTTGGCGATTTTTTAAAATCGCACCGCTACGCCGATACGTATCCCCGATACGCTACGTATCGCCCGCTTCGTATCGGTTTGGCGGCGGGCCGCTACGCCCGCCGATACCGATATTTTCATCTATGAGCCCAACTTTGCTATCATGTGGTTCTAAAAGCGTTTTGGGCTCGCACTTGTTCAAGTATTTGAAGACTGGATTTTATTGGTGAAAGGGTGACAATTTTGTGGATTTCACAGGTGGACATGCCAGTTCATGGGCTATGGTTATTGGCACTGGTTTGGAACCATCTATAACAGAAATAACAAGGAATCATCTATACAGAAATAACAAGATCCATTTCTGTTGCAGGCTGCGATCATGGCCGTTGTTGATATCTTTTGGAAAGCTTGATCTAGGTATTTGTTGGAAATTTTCTTCCATTATTTCTGCTGCATTTTTTTTTTTTTTTCATCTATTTTCAAATTACATGGAAAGTTGTTTTTATGTTTCTGTGATCATGGCCGTTGTTGATATATTTTGGAAAGCTTGATCTAGGTATTTGTTGGAAATTTTCTTCCATTATTTCTGCTGCGTTTTTTTTTTTCATCTATTTTCAAATTACATGGAAAGTTGTTCTTATGTTTCTGTGGTTAATTTGCTTGACTCAGTTGTCAATATACAAAGCGGAGAGGAAGTGGCTATTAACTTGGTACGTTGTGTCTCCTATTTGGTGAGGTTTTGAATGTTTTTCATTGGACTACTGGGCAGATTGATGATTTTTTTTTTACTATTATTGATCTCTTTAAGTCGATGTTTTGGTTGTTTGTTTCATATTTAATCCCCCCTAAAACATCTGGCTCCACGTATTTTGGGTTTTGGTCCAACTCTCCTTGTACAATGTAGCATAATCTCTAAGGTGGGTGCTATATACTTCTGAGATTGTCTCCTTTTCCTAAGTTTCATTCAAGCTATTAAGGAGTTTAGGCAACTTTACCCTGTAGAAATATCACAAGATAAAGGTCCACAATCCAAATGTTGCCGAATTTTGGAATTCCCAAACACAATCTAATCAGTTATACTATAAGAAGTCGGGCATTCAAATCATCAACCAATTCTCGGTCTATAACAATATGAAGCATGCTAAGTTGAATCTTAAAACAAAAAATACTAAGATCACAGCCTGCGATCAATCATGTATAATGATATAAATCATTATATGCCAACAAAGTATTGAAATGGGTCATGAATTTCTCCTTATTTAATTCTGGTTCATGAAAACCATATAATGATCCCATTTCTCTTCTTAAAGTAGTCCATTTGATGAAAATCTTGAAATAGGGGGCTCTGCTTGTGGCAACCTAGACATCTCTTACATGCAAAACTTCCACATCTCTCTAGCTTATACTTTTCCTAACTCAGCTAATCAAGCCTTCATTTCCACTGATGGAGTCATCAACCCAAGGGCAAGGGTCTTGGGTGATGGCACCTGCCTAAATGTTGGCTTCTATACAAGGGCTAGCCCAATGTATGCCACCTACCACTTCTATAGTAACAAATTGAAACTGAATTATCCATACTATCCATGTCTATGTTGTTGTTGGGATGCAGATTTTTTGTTGTTCAAGTGAGTCTGAAAAATCACAACAGCAAAACCCCTTTTCAATCATATGAAAAAAAAATTCCTACTACAAAAAAATCAAAATAAAATAAAATATTACTTCTGTCACTCGTTCTTGATTTCAAAAAATGGCTCTTCTTCATCTCAGAAAATGCCCAAGACTCTATTAAGAAAATGCCCTAAAAACCTTGGTCCCAAAATCTCTCCTTCCTCAAAAACACACCAGGATCTTTCTGAAATCACAAGTCAATCCAGAGAATAGCATCAATTTGTGTCTATTGCATTTTGAGCGACGGGCCTACTTTTATGTATCCATGTGCTTTCGTTTTCCCCTTTTTTCTTTTTAGTTTGATGGGTTCTTGTAATGGATTTTTCTTTTCCGTTTCAATGATTGTCTCTTGATGTGTTTTTTAAGTTTTTCCTCTTTTTTTCAATTTAAATATTATGAGACACTATTGTTCAAGTTGCATAGAGGTCTGATTATGGGGCTCAAATCATTCAAAATTTTCCTTCGGTTTTGATCTAAAGGAGGAGAATTTAGGGCAATGAACGGGTAAAGGTGGCCGATTTTTCAGATTGCAGCATAAGATAAATGGGGTGTAAGAGTTTTTTTGAGCTGCTTTTTAGATGGTTTTTGCTTTTGTTGGGGGATTTTGTAATTGGGATGTGAGATTATTATTTTTGTTTTTGAACAGGGGAATGGTGGAGTTTTGGTTTCTCCAATGCCGGAATTGGTTGGGCCTCAATTATACAGCTACTCCTCTCAGGGTCTTTTAGGTTAAGCATACATTCATACTTATCTTTGTCGCATTGTGCTATTGGGTTAGTACCTAGCACAGGTTCTGTGAGTTTTTGTGATGCCTGTTTGACATTATTTTCTTCTTGTATAGCTATGTTTAGCTGAACTCTGTCACCTTTTTTGTTTTTATTTAAGTGGGCATTGTGCATCCTAATTTTGTTTAGGAATGTTTCTATCTGGGTGTCATTTTCCTTTATATCCGTATTCTCACAATTGCAGTGATTTTTTGGTTTTGGTTTAGGGTTTAGGGTTGTATCCTGCATTGGAATAAACCATGGGACAGGAATTTTTATCCCTGTTTTTCTCGAGTTTATCCAAGCTTCATTAAAGACGTCAAAATTTTGACAGAAGTTGTTAACTGTGACGAGGTTATTCCATTTTGTTTTTTCATAGGTTTTGCCTCTTGGGTTTTCTCCTTTTTTAAAGGTATCTTTATATCTTACTGAGGGTAAGGTCTGGTTTTTGATGGCCTTTTCAATGATTTGCCATTCTCCTTCTCCAAAGTTATTCTAGTTCATTGGAGTTTTACTTTCAAGATGTCTAGTCTTAAAAATTTTTCCAAAGTTTTTTAGCTGGATCATTCTAATTTCTATTCTTCCCATTGGAGGATTAGAAGGTTTTAACTGGGGAACTTTTATTCCTTGGTTGTTTGATCTTTTCTTTCATGTTTTTTGAAAATTCTTTGAACGTTTGTTCATTCAGCTGAATGAATAGGAAGAATAGGAAGAGACAGTTTGCATATCTATACCATATATAAAGAACGGGAGTTTCAGCAGCGTGCCTCCAGCTGCTTCCCTCCTGCTTACTTCCTCTTTTTTCTCCTCCTGCTCGCATGCAAGTTGTTGATTATGGGGCCCTTAAGTGCTAGGTGTTCATCTAAGACTGTTTCCGGCCCCAGAATCGTACAGCAACCTCTTCGTTTCCACCACCTGCTTAGACATGTAAAACCAAAGAAATCTTTTCGTCTTCCGGCCTTTCATCTTCCTCAACGGCTCTGCTCATGTAAAGTTCTCCCATGAATGTCTCTCTCTCTCTCTCAACGAATACCTTTTTGCCTCACCTCTATTTCATCTCATCTCTCCAACATGTCTCCTTGGTAAGTATTATTGTCGTTTCAGATAGTGATTTTGTTGGCACAATCCATGGAAACAAGGCCAACTGGAGTAAGATATGAAAAACAATCTTTTGCCTGTAATACTCTCTCCATGTCTCTCTCTCTCTCTCTCTCTAGCATTTGAGAAATCGAAAATTTGAGAAATCGAAAAAGACTGAATTTTGGGAGACAAAATGTACGAAGTTTGGCATCCCACTGTCATTTTCGGTCTGTACGACGATAGTAAACTAAATGGTTTTCTTCTTCCTCAACCCTCCTCATTGACTCCATATTTTTTGCCTTCTCTCTGTTTTTTTCTTGTCTAGATTACATGGGTTCCATTGAGAAGAGACGATTTCTTCTGCAGTAGTTGGTGCAACAAACCTACTCTGCACTTGGATGGACTTTTGAGGTGTTCTAATTGATGTTGGATTTTCCTGGTACTTATACCTATGGATTATAACTTTATAGTATGATACCTTTTAGAGATTTATATTATTCACTCACTGCTATGATGTGAGAACTTGGTATCGACTCACTCTGTCTATTGAAAAATGAATGTTTATTCCACTTTTGGTATCAGGATTTAATCGACTAAGGCGGGAAGATTGTTTCCTTTATAAGAGTATATTATTTATTGGTTTGCTCTTCATATGAAGCTTTAATCCAGTTTATTGTGTTTCCTTCATGAGGGTAGATTATTTAATGACCCCATTTGTATGGAGTAGAAACATGGAGGCTAGATCAAGATCTTGGCTGAAGTTCTATTTGTGGTCCTTCTCATATGGATTTGATGGCCACTCAAATTACATATTGGATGGTTTTAAGTTTTATGATCACTTGCTTTAGATTTATGTTATATTGTATATAGCAATTTTTAAGCCCTTACAACAATTTCCTGTACAAATATATTGGTGTCCATTATTCAGTTTTGTAGTTGGTAGCATGTGATGCTTCTAGCCAATTTTACAGGGAAATGTTATTCTGTTGGAGAATGTATGTTATACAATTCCTTTTGTTTTTGAGTTGCATTAAATGCATACCTCCCTTTATGAAATATTTTTTCTTAAGCTCTTTTAATGCATCAAAAAACTTCAGTAGCCCCATGTAAATTAGGTCTCTCTTATATGTAGCCTTTAATTGATCATGTGAATTTGTGATCCAACGGGCTGAGGATAGCCTAACTTTGAGGCCATCAGGTTGTGGCATAACGCACAAACCTCTTGTCATCCAAACATATCAAAAATCTTCAGTAAGCCCAAGTGAATTAGCACTTCCCCCAATTTGAATTTCAATTGATCATGTGAATTTGGGCACTTTGGATTCATCTAACCCACTAAGAATAGCCCAACTTTGCTATCATGTGATTCTAAAAACGTTTTGGGCTCACACTTGTTCAAGTATTTGAAGATTGGATTTTATTGGTGGAAGGGTGACAATTTTTGTGGATTTCGCAGGTCGACATGCCATTTCATGGGCTATGGTTATTGGCACTGGTTTGGAACCATCTATACAGAAATAACAAGAGATCCATTTCTGTCGCAGGCTGTGATCACGGCCGTTGTTGATATCTTTTGGAAAGCTTGATCTAGGTATTTGTTGGAAATTTTCTTTCATTATTTCTGCTGCGTTTTTTTTTCCATTTATTTTCAAATTACATTGAAAGTTGTTCTTATGTTTCTGTGCTTAATTTGCTTGACTTAGTTGTCAATATAGAAAGCGGAGAGGAAGTGGCTATTAACTTGGTACATCGTGTCTCCTATTTGGTGAGGTTTTGAATGTTTTTCAATGGACTACTAGGCAGATTGATGATTTTTTTTTTTATTTTTACTATTATTGATCTCTTTAAGTCGATGTATTGGTTGTTTGTTTCACATTTAATCCCACCTAAAACATCTGGCGCCACGAATTTTGGGTTTCGGTCCAACTCTCCTCGTACAATGTAGCATAATCAACTTACAAAATCTCCAAGTTGGGTGCTATATAGTTCTGAGATTGTCTCCTTCTCCTAAGTTTCATTCAAGCTATTAAGGAGTTTAGGCAACTTTACCCTGTAGAAATATCACAAGATAAAGGGCCACAATCCAAATGTTGGTGAATTTTGCAATTCCCAAACACAATCTAACCAATTATACTATATGAAGTCGGGCATTCAAATTATCAACCAATTCTCAGTCTATAACAATATGAAGCATGCTAAGTTGAATCTTTAAACAAAAAGGCTACAACAAATACTAAAATCACAGCTTGCAATCAATCATGTACATTGATATAAATCATTATATGCCAACAAAGTACTGAAATGGGTTATGAATTTCTCCCCTTTTATTTATGGTTCATGAAAACCATATAATGATTAAAGCAATTTAAAAAATGTTGAAATGGGTGTGGCCCATTTCTCTTCTTAAAATAGTCCAGTTGATGAAAATCTTGAAATAGGGGGCTCCTCTTATGGCAACCTAAACATCTCTTACATGCAAAACTTCACGTCTCTCTAGCTGATACTTTTCCTAACTCAGCTAATCAAGCCTTCATTTCCACTGATGGAGTCATCAACGCAAGGGCAAGGGTCTTGGGTGATGGCACCTGCCTAAATGTTGGCTTCTATACAAGGGCTAGCCCAATGTATGCCACCTACCACTTCTGTATTAAATGAATCATTTTAAATCTTTTTTGATATCTCCACAATGTACAAACCCCTCAATAAAAAGCAATATCACAGATAATGCATGTTCTTATCTAGCAATCGATTGATCCAGTATGAAGCTCTTCAACTTGAGACTTACCTTGATTTACTTGGCTTTAATGAATCTTGAGCCAATCCACCCTTTTCGAGTTGAGCCAATAGTCCTTACAACAAAACTTCCCTGTTCAAGTAGTTCCAAATGAGCCCATATTCCTCGGTGGATATTAGAGTTCAGTTTGCTTTCTGGACTACTAGGTTTTTGCTTCCAACTCTTGCATAAAGGAACTTAGGAACCAATTTATATTTGTCTACCTACTGTCATAACCCAATTCATCATGAAACAATAGTTCCTAGGCATCATTTAGTTTTCATGGAAATACCACATTTCTTTGTACATGTATCCGATTTGGTTAAATTTTTAGTAACTTTAATCATTAACATTGTTAAAAAAAAATTAAAAAATTTATTTCTATATTCTTAATGGATCATTGTGATTGCAAACAAGTTGAGAAAGAATGACTAACAAAATTCAGGCCCCATTGCCTACTTTGAATTGAATTCCCAAAACTCATAGTAAATGGGGTTTTATGAAGATATTAAAATGATGAAGGCATTGTTAGTTTGGACCAAGGTGATTACATGAAGTCTCTATAACACCAAATTTAAGAATTAATCTTTGATAGCTTCTCTAACTTCTTAATGACAGGCTAGAAAGTTAAGTCCATGTTTCCAAAGAGGGTAATAGCGCGGAAGAACACAAAGTTAAAATGATATCAAAATCTGCGAAAAGAGTTTTCGTAGAGATCAAGTTTTCGACTTCTCGATTTAAGTGTAACCAAGCTCTAAAGGTATAAATCCATTATCTATTTGTTTTAGTAGATCTAGTTGTGCTTGTTTGTTTCTTGATCTATCTTCTTGATGGATTATTTGATTTTAATGCATGAGATTAGGGTTTTAGATCTCAGGGTTGGGTTTTTGGCCTTATGGGTATTTGATCCATTCATCAAGTGGGTTAAAAGTTTATGAATACCTATTCATGAGGCCCACCTACTTCCAACAATTGGTATAAAGGCGATCCCTATATTATCATCGAGTAAGATCGGTCTTCTAAATCTAATCTCTACATGATATGTGGAGTGGATGGTTTTAGGGTTGTGTAAGGATCAATTTTTTATTGTTTTACGCATGTATTATGTTTTCTTTATGCGTGAAAAGGAATTGGTTGGGCAAAAATCATTGTTTTTTGCAAACAGCGTGTCACACGCTCTAGCGGATTAATCCACGCTCGAGTGGACCCAGTTTTTGCGAGTAGGGCGCTCGAGCTCGAGCGGACCTAGTATCTGTGATGTGCCCACTTGAGCGGGTTCATCTCCGCTCGAGCACGCCGGGTGTAATCTGTTTTGACAATCCGGATTTTTCATCATGAGATGATGAATGATACCTTCTTAGCCCTACTTCCTATTGTGTATGTGATACTAACCTTGCAGGTGATTGTCCTCTCCATGTGGCCCAACAAAGTTTATATTTTTGTCATTATTATTAGTTATTTTAGGCAACTTGTAAAGGTTATCATGGTTTCCTTGGTTTTCCCGCAAAAGGGCAAGGCATGATGGTTTCCCTAAGCCCCTTTTATTTTCATTAATAGATTGCCATGTAAATCTCAATTTTTTGAGATATAGGGAATTTATGTATTTTTCAATTCTTATTATTTGTAAATTCTGGCGGCTTTCAAGACAAGAAAGATGGTGACGATGGACTCTTGACCAAAGAGTTTGGAGTTACTCAGAGTGTGAGGAATCTCAAAGAATTTGGAAGACCAGAAAGTCCAAGACATCTTTCTTAATTGGGCCACGTGGAGAGAGGGTAATTACTAAAATTAGAATTTATAATTTTGCATTGATACTTGTTTTATTTTGACTTTCTATATTTGCATGGTTGCTTGCTTTATTTAGTATTTTTATTTTTTTTTCCAAAATCTGATCCAAACACAACAATTATAGCAATTGGTCAAATCAATTTAATATTTTGGAAAGGGTTCTAAACAAGGAATTAGTAATGGTGGACCCATGAGATGGACCCGCTAGAAATTTAGTTTGGTGACAATATTTTCCTAGAGCTTTTTAAAACCCCTTACGAACTGCCTAAATCCCATGTAATGAGTGCCTAGCCCTAAAATCGCCTGAAACCCATATTAAAGAGAAAAGTATCTCAGAATACCCTAAAATGCATATATCAGTATAGAATTGTACGAAACGTATTTCAAAGCAAAAGACTAGACTAGAATACCCCGAAATGCCTTAAAATCACATAGCATGTGTTTTTATATAAATACAGGCTATTGATAACACGAAATATGTTTGTCAGTTAGAAATGAGACAGAATCCCATGAGATTAGTTATTAAGTCCTAATTTCCCAAAACACTATTTAAAGTAAAAAGATGTCACCGAATTTTCTAAGGCGAGTCTTTCAATCGTGAATATTGTGAAACGAGGTTTACAACATACATTTTCCTAGAGCCGCTTATAATCTCCAACAAACTGTACGAAGCATGGGTTTTCAGTCCTATTTAGTCCTGGATCCCCTACAATGTGTTCCTAACACCAGGAACATGTAAAATACATTTTAAAGCAAAATGTATCTCGCATTAGTAACAAAATGCATATTTAAGCCCAAAATCTTATGAAACGCATTTCAAAACAAAAGACTAGGCTATAATACTGTAAAATGCTATAGAATCACTCGTCAAGCGTTTTTATCGTATTATAGGTTATAGATTGCATGAAATAAGGCTTTAATTCCGAAATGGCTCCGAATCCTACGAGATTGTTCTTAAGCCTTAATTTGCTTGAAACCCGTTTCAAAGGAAAATTTTACTCAGAATTCTTTAGAGTGCAATCCTAAATCCCATTTAAAGCATTCTGACCTGTACAATCGCCTGAAACCAATTTTAAGAAAGAAAAATATCTCATGATATCTAAAATTCATATTTGAGCACACAATCTCGCATGAAACACATTTCGAAGTAAAATACTAGACCAAAATACCCTAAAATGTACTAGAATCATCCAGCATATGGTTTTACCCAGTTACACGCTCGCTATCAATCGTACGAAACAAGTTGTTGGGTCGAGAGGATGCCGCCACTTGGACTCAAACCGAGATGCTCTAGCACTGCTTCCTAAGAGCAGCGTTGACAAACTCACGATCACAGAAAAGAGTTTGAATATACTCTTGAGAATGTATTAATTTTGTATGTCGTTCTATGGAGATCGTCGATCAATATATAGGTATTTACATGCCTTTAATCAAGGCTCTAAGAAAGGAAAACAATCTAATTATATCAATCACTAATCTAAGTTAAGAAAACAACTAATTACAACAATTGCTAATCACAAAAGGAAGGCTACAGCTGTTTCCACGTGAGATATAGCATTGGTTTGACTATTGATGGGCTTTGGGCCTTGGGCCTATTTAACACCCTCCCCTCAAATTGATGCGGGAGAATCAACAAACATCAATTTGCGAACAAGGAACTGATGGCGTGGTCGTGGAAGACCTTTGGTGAGAATATCAGCAATTTGAAGTTCAGTGGAGATATGTGGAAGGCTGATGACATCACGTTTAAACTCATCACGGATGAAGTGACAATCAACCTCGATGTGTTTAGTGCGTTCATGAAAAATCGGATTTTCAGTAATCCAAATTACACTTGTATTATCCGCATAGAGGGGGGTAGCTCCTTCTGCTTGAAAACCAATATCAGAGAGCAGACACGGAGCCAAAGAATTTCGGAGCATGCAACAGACATGGCTCGGTACTCGGCCTCGGTAGAGGATTTGGAAACTTTGTCATGTTTCTTGCATTTCCAAGAAATGAGACTATTACCCAAAAACATGGACCATCCTGTCGTCGATCGGCGAGTATCCGGACAACCAGCCCAATCAGCATCAGAATAAGCTTTGAGAGAGAGAGGATTGTTGGATGGGAAAAACAACCCACGAGTCGGCGTGCGAATAAGGTACCGAATGATGCGGCGAACAGCAGCCAGATGAAGGTGACGAGGAGCAGTCATGAACTGACTCATCAGGTTGACCGCATAAGAGATATCAGGACGAGTGATTGTGAGGTAGATCAAGCTGCCAACTAACTGGCGATAGGCAGTAGGATCGGAAAGAATATCACCCTCCCCGCGGCTGAGTTTGACATTCAGTTCGACCGGCGTATCGACAGGAGCTGAAGCAGTAAGACCAGCCAAGGCAATGAGATCAACAGTGTATTTGTGCTGATTGAGAACTATACCTTGAGTCGATTGATGAACTTCAAGACCGAGGAAATAGTGTAGGGGGCCGAGATCCTTCATGTAAAATGTCTCACGAAGAGACGCTTGGAGCTTCTGAATCATATTGGCATTAGGACCAGTAATGACGATGTCATCAACATAGACAAGGAGTACAGTGATCCTGGACGGAGCATGATGTAAAAACATAGAAGGATCATATGGGCTTAGATGAAAATCCAAGCGGAGAAGAGCAGTTTGAAATTTCTCAAACTATGCGCGAAGAGCTTGTTTCAGACCATAGAGGGAGCGACGAAGTTTGGCAACCATACCCTTTCCGGATGAGCATCCCTGAGGCAGTCGCATATAACATCTTCTTTGAGATCACCATGTAGAAGCGCGTTTTTGACATTTGAGATCACCATGTAGAAACGCGTTTTTGACATTCATTTGATAGAGGCCAAGACTGAGATGCAGCAACAGCAAGAATAGTGCGTTCGGTGGTCATCTTGGCAACCGGAGCAAAAGTTTCATCATAATCAATGCCATATTCCTGTCGATTTCCAAGAGCGACAAGACGCGCCTTATATCGATCTAAAGTGCCATCAGATTTTAACTTGAGAGAAAAAATCCACTTACAGCCAATAGGTTTGACACCCACAGGAGATGGGACAATATCCCACGTATGATTTTGCGCTAACGCATCCAATTCATCTTGCATAGCCTTGTTCCAACATGGGTCCTGCACAGCCTGAAAATATGATTGGGGAATGGAAGAGGAAGACAAAGTGGACATTAAGGAAGCATGTGAGAACCCATAACGGGCTGGCGGTACCGAAATACGAGTGGAGTGACGTAGTGAAGGATGTCCAGATGGATTAGGTGCTGGTATTGGATCAGATGCCGAAGGAGGATCAGGAGGGGGATTCCAGGTAGGTGCTGCGCTGTTCTGTCTGTGATACACAAATTTAGGATCAAATCGAACAACTGACGGGTCGTCAGAAAAACCAGGTAAAGACACGAAAGAGGAGTCAGGAGGATCAGTGTGTGTTTGAAAAAAATACTGTTGTTCAAAGAAAACGACATTCCTAGAGGTACGTAAACGATGAGTGTGAGGATCATAACAAAGGAACCCTTTCTGGAACGGTGTATAACCTAAAAACACACACTGAGCTGATTGTGTCGTTAGTTTTGTTCTCTCAGAAGGAGGCAAGTGCACAAAACAAATGGAGCCAAAAACATGAAGATCATCATAGGATGGAGAGGTCTTGTACAATCGTTAATATGGGCTTTGATTCTCAATGGAGGTTGATGGCATACGATTGATAAGATGAGCTGCCGTAGCGAGTGCCTCAACCCAAAAACGGGTAGGAACCGAAGATTCAAGAAGAAGAGAACGAGCGACATCAAGGAGATGTCTATTTTTTCTTTCAGCGATTCCATTTTGCTGGGGAGTATAAGGACAAAGTTCTTTGAGAAATAATACCTTTGTTTTGCAAAAAACCTTTGAAAATCTGAGAACACACATATTTCCCGCCTGAATCAGATCGCAAGATTTTAATGCAGGTGGAAAATTGATTCTCAACATAAGCTAAAAAGATTTTAAAAACATTAAAAACATCATATTTTGAATGCAGAAAATAGACCCATGTGAACTGACTGAAATCATCAATAAAAGTCACAAAATATTTATAGTGAGCGTGAGAAAGAGCTGGAGCAATTCCCCAGACATCACTATGAACTAAATCAAAACACTGAGAGGTGTGTGAAGTGGAATGAGGAAACGGAAGATGCAAGATGCCCAAATTTTTGACAACTATAGCATTGTGTTTTGCTCAAGTCTCGATGTGGAGGTTGAGAAGTCTTATTTGCTGAGAACGCGACTGAATAGGTCTCAATCTTCTGTTGAGCAAGATGAGCTGAGGTCGTAATGCGATGTTCTTCGTGTAAAAGTTCATTCAAGCAGACATCTAATGAAGGTAAAGGCATCTGATTCATCAGGGCAGATCGAACACTTTCATATTCACTTCGTAGCTTCATCAAAAACTGATCTCTTTGACTAGAGGCCTGAAGATCTTGGATCACTGTCAAAACATCTGCAGCTACATCGCATACTTAATACTATCGTATTCTGACCACAGTGTACGGAATCCGGAATAGTAGTCTTGTACGGACAAGGTCCCTTGTGCATATTCAGCAATCGCGCATTCAAGATGAAACTGACGCGCAGAGTTATCTTGATGATATACTGTCTTCAAATACCCCCACATGGCTTTAGAGGTAGGGTAAGGCTTGAGATTTAGGGTCAGCACCAGAAACAAAACCCCACAATTCCTTAGCTTCTAGGTAGATTTGAAATTGGAAAGACCACGCAGGGTAATTTTGTCCATTGAATTTGATCGAAGTAACCTCAGATTTGTCCATTTCAATGTTAGATTGAAAAAATTTTAAGTAATAAACAGTAATAAAATCAAGCAACAGTTGTATGAAAATTGTTTCGGTGTGCAGATGGCAAGATCCAACCAAGCAGAGAAGAAAGAATCCAAGTTAGACCAAGAACAGTAAAAAAAAGGCCTCAGACGACCCAAACTGAAGCTTCAGATCTTCTACGTGGGCCCCACAGATGGATCTGAATACTGATTAGATGTGTGATCCAAGAAGGCACAGTATTTTCGCACCTACTGGAACAGGTTTGAACCTATTCCGCTGAATATCCAAGAATCTGGACGGTCTTGATTGAAACTAGAGGAATTTTTTGAAAGAATACGAGAATGATCAAAGAGACTACCTGGAGGTGCTGAAAAATCATGAAAAAATTGCCAATAATCCTAGAAATATCAGGCGACCATGTCTGAGTAGTTTCTGGAGATTAATCTGATGATCAGGGGTGGGCCACCAAGATGATGGAACTGTCACAGATGGTGAATGTCGCTGGAATTCCTTGAACAAATGCCTGGATCTGTTTTCTGCACGAGAGAGAGATTTCTTCCTCTCTATACCTTGATTGCTTTGGAAGAAAAGAAACTAGATGATCATGAGCCTTACTCTGATACCATGACAAATTCACGATCACAGAAAAGAGTTTGAATATACTCTTGAGAATGTATTAATTTTGTGGTGTTTTCTATGGAGATGTCCATTCAATATATAGGTATTTACATTGCCTTTAATCAAGGCTCTAAGAAAGGAAAACAATCTAATTATATCAAAGCTAATCTAAGTTAAGAAAACAACTAATTACAACAATTTGCTATCACAAAGGAAGGCTACAGCTGTTTTACGTGAGATACTAGCATTGGTTTTGAACTACTGATGGCTTTGGGCTTTGGGCCTGTTTAACAATCGTGTCTACCAATTTCACCATGGCGGCTTCATTGAAATAATCATAGTCCATTATGATGTTCAATTCATCGAGATTGAGGGATTTAATGCAATCTATTTTAGGAAATGTTAGAATCTATTTT
>QPKB01000697.1:0-22021 GCA_003546025.1 Camphora micrantha
CGCTATGCGAGAAAATTTGAGGGATTTTCTTACAAGCACAACGCCATTTGTTCTGACATTGCGCTGCGGAGAGATCTCGTTGTTTACCTCACTTACTGGCTGGGTGAGGCAGTTTTTGCTGGAGGAGATGGAACGCACATCAGGCCGCACTGTATTTTTCCGGCCTGTCAGATGGCGTTCGAAGAGCAGCTTGCTTTGGTGCTTGCTCTTTACTCCTATTTGTGCACCGAACTGCAGGCTGCTGCTTTCTTGGTTCGGCTTGGGCTCCCTATGAATAGGGTATTTTCAGCCCATATCTTCTATTCGTGGTTTGTGTACCACTGTCCGGGCTTCCACTATTTAGGCGCTGCACAGAATGATGACTCGTTTATGATTCGGTTGGCTAGAGGGAAAGCCGTTTCCGAATCTCTTTTGTCTGCCCGTTTGAGGATCCGACGGTTCAGGGACGTCGAGATGGGGCAGTCTTCAGTCAAGCTTTCTCCCGGTCTGCGGAAGAAGGCTTTTGATTTTGGTGTCTCCCGCGATTCCACCAGAGCAGGGTCGGGAAGACACTATTCTTTGACGAACGCAGAGAAGGGATGGCTTTTTAACATACGTGTTGGTACGATGGTGTACCGTCGACATCTTTTTGTTGACATCCAGCCGTATGTTCCTTCTCGTTTTGCGTTGCAGTTGGGCTTCTCCCAAGGCGTTGTAGGAGCGCCTTCGAGCATGGTGAAGCGTTTTGGGGGTCTTCATGACGGGAGGAACGCATGGGCTTTTTACAGTGCGGAGGACACTACCGCCATGATTTCCTATCCTGAGCTGCCACTTTCCGGACCGCTGGCTTCACGAAATGGTTCGCGGAAAGCTTCTCAGTGTACCGGGGGCTTCCTAAGAAGGAGCTCAATGTTAAGCAATCTTCCAGGAAGGGCCTTGGTAGATCAGACGGCGTCCGGCGAGAGGAGATTTTGGCCTTCCTTTCTGGAGAGAAGCATAGGATAGGCTTTCTCAAGGACCAGGATGTCGTCAGATCTGGAGCTATGCAAGAGGTACCTGGTGAGGTCCTGAGATAGCTGGAGGAGGATGAAGCTGAAATTGACGCTTGGAGGCAAGCGGAACGAATGAGGACTTCCATGGGGTCCACTGGCAGGAGCAGACCATCTAGTGAGGACTCTGGTGAGAAGCCTTACTTTGATAGCGGGGCAGGTTCTTCAGGTAAACCGACCCGCAGGAGCAAGAGGAAGAGAGGACAGTACCGTCATAAGAAGCAGTGCGAAGATTCTCCTGACGTGGAAGTCCTTCTTACCATTGATGAGGAGGTCTCGGGGGATGCTGAAGAGCCTCCAGAGAAGAGGAGTCGAGAGGAAAAAGCCGACGATGGTATGATCCTTTCCCTTTCTTTTTCTGCTTCTCTCTTTTTTTGTTCTTTGAGAGATTTTTGTTTAGATCCACTGCTTTCTTTTCTTTTTGCAAAGGGTGATGACTTGGCGATGCCTGAGGCCCCGGCCGATGAGGTGGCGACGGATCCGACTACGGCATCTGAGGAAGAGCCAAGGGACTATGGAGTAAACCCAGAATCTTCTCCTGGTACGACTTCTTTACTTCCCCCTTTTTTTTGGCATTTTCTTTTCTTTGCTAAATTTTGCTGACGTTTCTCCCCCCCCCCCTTTTTTTTTAGCTGATTTGCTAGAGGACTCTGACGACTTCGAGCCATCCATGGATGTAGCTTTCTGCTACACTTCGGACGAGTTTATGGAGACAGAAAGCGCTCCACCGATCGTCGGACAAGGTATTTCACGGCAATAGTCTTGATAATAAATTTTTTGACAAGATCATGTTCATACCTTTCCTCCTCTGGCAGGTTGTAAGGCGACAGGAGAGGTTCCATCGTCTTCCTCAGAGCCGGAACAGGAAATACCAGCGGCTGGTCCAGAAGTAGAGGTTTCTTCTACCAGTTTTGATGCGGCAAAAGTGCAAACCCATGATGATATTCCATCTTCTGACGCTCCGACTGGGAAGAGTCTTTCGATTTATCACCCACTACGGTCTGACATGGGCAGTCAGTCAGCGGAGCATGGCGAGTCTTCATCTGGGCCCTCTCTTCAAATTGCAAAAAAGGTCTTGAAGAGTGTACTGAGCTCCTGGGTTGAGACTCTTTCTTCTGGTCACTTGGAAGCTGGCTTTGGCATGGTCAAGCACATGCGAGACATCCTTGATGACAGCGCAGAGGTTGGTCTGGATATCACCAATGCCAAGGCTTTCGTTGATGGAGTCATTGCACTGGGCGATAAGTGGAGCAAGACTAAGAACTCCCCAAGTGGTGACTTTTTCAACTAGATGTTTCTGAAGCCTTCCAGCGAGGTCAAATTGGAAGTGAATGAGATTTTGAGGGCTCGGAAGCAGCTCGTTCGGGAGAGGAACGTCACCAAACTGGCTATTATCGAGCTATCAAAAGACCTGACCCACCTCGATAAGGAGATCAACGAGACTAGGCAGCGTCTCGGGTTGTTGGAAGAACAGACTGCTGCTAAATGGGCTGCTGTTCTTGAAGCTCGTGCCAGAGAAAGCACTCTGATCAGTCAGGTTGAAGAGGTTGACGGGAATCTCCGAAGAAAGACTCAGGAGCATGAGCGATGGCAACTTCTTTGGGAGGAATTCCCTCGTGCTGAAGATGGATCGCGGTTTTCTGCCGCATTTTATGGCAGCATCTTGAAGAAGCGTGGCCTGGAAGCTTTGGAGGCTGAGGCCAAGAGTCTGCTCGAGGACCTTAGTCTTTGGTTGAAGACTATGATGGACTGAGTTTTTGACAAACTTTCTTCTTTCATTTTTTTTTTTGGTACCTCCATGTATAAATATTTTGGCACTCTATTCCCCTCGTTCTACTTAAATTCTTTTTGTTGAAAATAAGCAAAAGTTGGATGGGAATATTTGTTTGAAAATCTTGATCAAAAGTTTATCATTTTGTGAATATCTTTTGTCAAAAGTGTTGCTTTGGCATGAAAGCCAGATTTTGTGGCACAAAGCCTGGTTTTTGATGGCTTGAAAGCCGAAAATTTTGAGGTGGCATGAAAGCCGATTTTGGTGGCGTGAAAGCCAAATTTTGGTGGCGTGAAAGCCGATGTAGCATGGAAGCCGATTTTTGGCATGAGAGCCAGTTTTTTGTTTTTGGCGTAAAAGCCGGATTTTTGGCATGAGAGCTGAGTTTTTTGGCGTAAAAGCCGGATTTTTGGCATGAGAGCCGAGTTTTTTTTTTTTTTTTTGGCGTAAAAGCCAGATTTTTTGGCATGAGAGCCGAGTTTTTTGGCGTAAAAGCCGGATTTTTTGAAAACCAAGTTTTGTTTTGTTGGCATGAGAGCCAGATTTTGTTTTGATTTTTGGCGTGAAAGCATATTTTTGGCATGGAAGCCGAGTTTTTTGGCGTAAAAGCCAGGTTTTTGGCGTAAAAGCCGGGTTTTTGGTTTTCAAAAATGCAAGTATCGACTAAGAGTCGCCTCCCTGCTGAATGGTATTGCAAGTATCGATGGAATGTCGCCTCCTTACTCATTCGGTTGCGAGTATCGATGGAATGTCGCTTCCTCGCGAAGTTGGGTGCAAGTATCGACTAAGCGTCGCTTCCCTGCTTTTTCTTCAAAAAATTCATTTTGCGGGTATCGATGGAATGTCGCCTCCCCACGATTTTTGAAATTTGAGGTTTTTTCGAACCTTTGTCTTTCTTTTGACATTTGGGTTGTGGATATCAACTGGAATGTTGCGTCTCTACGATTTTTGAAATTTTGCAAGTATCAACGAGGTGTTGCTTCCTTGCGATTTTGAAGTTTTGGAAGTATCGAACGGGGTTCGCATCCTTCCAATGGGTTTTTGCGAGTATCGACTTGACATCGCTTTCCCGATTTTTGTTTTTAGACACAAGGGTCGTAAATTTTGACCTAAAACCATTTTTGGCGGTAAAAGGTAAGGCAGACTAGGGTGGAAATTCCTAAGTCCTGATTTTTGTTTCAAACCAAGAATTTTGGGTTCAAGGATCGAAAATTTTGGTTAAGTTTGGGAAGAGGTTCCTAAACTTATATTTTCGGATTTTGATTTTCTTTTGAACAATGAAACGATGAAAGTAAGCATTGTTTTGAAAGTTCAACATAAAGATGAAAATTCCAAAAGGAGTGGGTTTGACGAGCAAGTACCTAGAAATAGGCTTTGGCCTTGCAGGCGTCGCTCTGACCCAGTGGAGGAAGTCTTCAAGGGTAGTACCACTTCAAGAACTTGCCGTTGATGGGCAGCATACATCTATCACCTTCCATGTTTAGAAGTGCGTATGTGCCATTGGAGAAGACTTTGTCAATGACGAAGGGTCCCTCCCATTTTGGTTCAAATTTGCCTTTGGATTTGTGAGCGAAAACCATCAGCCTTTTCACCGCAAGAACCAAGTCACCCTTTTTGTGGGCGCGTTGCCTGACCTTTTTGTCGAAAGATCCAGCCATGCGTGCTTGGTAGAGCTCAATGCTTTGGAGTGCCTCGAGCCGTCTCTCATCGAGATTGTCCAGCTCTTGGAGTCTTAATTTGACATTGCTTTCTTGCGTCATGTCATTTTGTAGAGATACCCTTAAGGAAGGAATTTGTACCTGATGAGTCCTGAAAAGTGCACATTTTCATACACATTTTGGACTATTTTAAGGGCTTATTGATATTAAAGAGTTTTATTTAGTGTCAAATCATGTTTTTATGCATTTAGAGTCCATTGTAGTGCATTCATGCATAATTTGCTCAAAAATCACACTTTTTGCATAAATTCATGAAACCTGCCATTTTTGGAGATTTTTTTTTGGAAAGTCGGTTATTATGGGTGCATCAAGTAGGGTCCCATACATCGTCCATTTAAATTCCTCGCATAGAATTATTCTTGAATCCATTCGTTTTAATTTGTGTAGGAGAAATCAAGAATTGGACCCACATTGGTGAAGTGTGAGAGAAATCAAGGGAATGACATCTTTCATGGTGGACCCACATATCTTGGTATTTTTGAAGAGTTTGAAGAGTCAACAATGAAAAGCTAAATTTGTAATTTCAAATTCAAGAAAGGAAATTTCAGATTTGGTAAGATCTAATTCTTACAAAGTTTGAAAACTCAAAAATCAAGAAAGATATTCAAGAAAGGAAAGTAAGCTAAAAGAGTTGATTACCCAATCAAAGAAGCTTGGAAGCAAACCAAAGATGGAAGGAGAGTCAAGAAACAAGGAAAGAAAAATCCCAAGATCTCTTTGGATGTCCACATGGGTCCCACATACCCCATTGCACAATTAACATTCCATATGTGCATATTTATTTTCGGATTTTTCAAAGGCAGCAAGATTAAAATGGTCATAACTCTTAATCCAGCCATCGGATTGGTTCAATCCATACACTGTTGGAAAGCTCTTTTCGAGCAGATATCTTTAGAACCCAAGATTGTGTCAATCGGAGCTAAAACGAAGAAGATATGGCCTCTGGAATTTGGTGCTATAATTTCTACTCGGGATTGCAAATTTTGTACATGGAAAGCACCAAAAATCTCACTCACCTTACTATTTCTTTGAAGACTTGTTGGCCAAAGAAGGGACTCTTCATACAAAGAAGATTGCATGCTACAAACTTGGAGCAAAGAAGGAAAGAAAGAGAGCCAAAATCTATAAATTGAAGGCAATAGCATCCATCACCTCTCATGGGAAGATAGACCAACTCTCTCTAGAATTACTACTACACTCCATCTTCTTCCTCTCTCTTTCTCTCCATTGAAGTCCTCAAGGAGATTTGGCCAGAAATCACACTACCCCCTTGGGTTTTTCATCTAGAAGAGGCTTCTCATCCTAGTATGTAATTGTCATTGTTTATTTTTTATATCTTATGTAAGACTTTGCATATTAGTAAAATTGTTTCTTACTCTTTCAATTTTTTTCTTTCTTGCCCTTGGGTGATTGGTGCTTGTTTTATGTTTCTTTTCTTGTTGGTGTTTGGATTGACGACCCAAAGGCCCTAAGAGCATGATTCAAATTATGACCCCGCTTAGAAAAGAATTTTGAAAGAGGAGAATACACTTCCACACACTTAAATTTATGTTCTTCCATACATTTAAATTATTGTTAAAACCACACATTTACTTTTCTTGTTTTCACCACACATTTAAATTCTTGAATTTTTGTTTATTGTTTTTATTTTTATGATCAATTCGGTTTATTTTGTGTATAGTTTATGGTTGGAAATAATTATCATAGCATGCATCACATTGCAATTCATATTTTCTAACTTAGGTTTCTGTTGCTTCTATTTTAGTTTCTTATTTTTATTTTTTGGTACTTTTTATTCTTGATGTTCTAACTTGTGTGTTCTTTTGTAGCAATTTTAGTTTTCTTTAGTTTAGAATTTTTAGATTTAGGAAGTTTCTTTTCATTGGATTGTAATTAATTTAATTTTTGGAAAGTAGGAATGATGATTGTAATTTACTAGTTTGTTAGGCTAAAATTAGATTTTATTTAGGGCAGGTGACAAAGTTGGAAAGCCTTATCTCTAAAGCTCCCTGTGGATCGACCTGGTCTTACCAGTTTTATTACTACAATCGCACCCTACACTTGGGTTCGATCAGTACCTCTAAAGGGACAACAGCTTCGCATCCATAGACCAAGGAGAATGGCGTGCTATGGGTCGGTCCTCGAACGGTGGTTCGGTAGGCCCACAAAGCTTCGGATAGTTTGTCGCCCCAGTCCCTTTTGTGGCTAGAGACCATTTTCTTGAGAATTTTGCAGAGTGTCTTATTGAAGGCCTCTGCCAGTCCATTCGCCGCCGGATTGTACGGAGTTGAAGGACAACTTTGGATTTTGTATTTGTCGCAGAACCTGTAGAATTTGTGATCACGGAATTGTGATCCGTTATCATGGATGAATCTTTTAGGTATGCCGAAGCGACAAATGATGTTGGTGCGCAAGAACTGAAGGACTGATGAGGTCTTCATTTCATTGAGCGCAAAAGCTTCTGACCACTTGGAGAAATAATCCGTAGCGGCGAAGATGAAGCGATGACCTTTGCTTGACGGAGGGGAGAAAGGACCTACGATGTCCATACCCCAGGCTTCGAAAGGCCATGAAATTGCTGTAGGATGTAGCCATTCTGGAGGCATGTGGACATAGTCTCCATGAACTTGGCATTGTTGGCAGCGTTTAGCAAATTGCATTGCGTCAGCTACCATGGTAGGCCAATAATAACCTAACCTTTTTATCTGATCGTAGAGCTTTGGACCAGCCTGATGAGCAACACAAAGACCAGCATTCACCTCTTTGAGAGTTTCTTCAGCTTCTTGTTGTGATAAGCAGCGTAGAAGTACTCCATTGTAGGATTTTCTGTGGAGCATCTTTGAAGGAATGTCCAGATGAAAGTTTAGGGTTCGTCTTTGAACACTTACCCGTTCTTTTGGATCTTCAGGCAGGATTCCGAACATAATATAATCAATGAACGGATCCCTCCAGTCGCCGATCGGAGGTCTGAGGATGGAGATCCGACTTCCAACCAGTTGGTGGCACTCAGCAACTGCTTGGTGTGTATTGAGGGGAGGGAGAATCCTTCTCTCACACACTGTAACTTGCATGTGTTCTCCTTCTTGGACCGCCATAGAGGCGGCGAGTCCAGCCAGGCCATCTGCACGGATGTTTTCGCCTCTACGAATGTGGGTGATATGACAGATGTCAATTTTTTGCTGAAGTGATTGCGCCTTGTTGTGGTAAGGCAACAGATCAGGCTTCCTGATTTCAAATTTCTGATTCATCTGGTTGATGATCAGTTGAGAATCCCCGAAGGCTTCTAGCACTATGATGCCGGATTCGAGGGCGAGTTCCAATCCTACAATCAGGGCTTGGTACTCAGCTGCATTGTTTGAACATGGTTCCAGTAGCGAGAAGGCGTGTGGAATCATGTATTTTTCGGGACTAACAAAGAGGATGCCAATCCCTGATATTTGATTTCCTTTTTCACTTGTCCTGGTTGCACCGTCGAAGTACATATCCCAGGATGCATTTGATAAGGAAGCCTCCACGTTGTAGACTGACTCGTCTGGGAGATCATCCCTGAGTGGAGAATCTTCAGGCAACGGATGCTCTGCAAGAAAGTCTGCCAGAGCTTGACCTTTGATTGCTTTTTGTGGTACATACCTAATATCAAATTGTGACAGGAGGATAGACCATTTTGCCAGTCGGGCATTGAGGGAACCTGCTTTTGTGACAAGGACCTTCAGGAGATTGATCCACGAGATCAGGTATACTGTGTTGGACAGCAAATAATGACGTAGCCTTTGTACAGCAAACATCACTGCAAGACATTCTTTTTCGACTGGAGAGTAGCGATGCTCTGCACCTACCAGCATGCGGCTGAGATAGTATAGAGCAGCTTCTTTTCCCTCGTGATTTCCTTGTGCAAGTAGAGCTCCCAAAGAGTGGTCGAGGGCTCTTGTGTACAAGATAAATGGTTTTCCAGTTGTGGGGGCAGCCAGTACTGGAGGTTTGGTCAGGTATGACTTGATGTCTTGGAACGCAGTTTCACATTCAGCATCCCAGACAAAGTCCACGCCCTTTTTTCATTAGGCGGGAGAATGGACGGCATTTCCCTGACAGGTTGGAGATGAACCGTCGAATGTATGCCAATCTTCCTTGAAGCCCTTTTAACTGTCTCAGGGTTTTTGGGGATGACATTTCTAGGATAGCCTTGACTTTGATAGGGTCAAGCTCTATTTCCGCTTTCCGAACTACGAATCCGAGGAACTTACCCGATGATACACCGAAGAAGCATTTTAGGGGATTCATTCGCAGTTTGTGCCTGCGTAGTCGGAGGAAGACTTCTCGAAGATCTTTGAGATGGTCTTCTTTCCTTTTGCTTTTGACGGCGAGGTCATCAACGTAGCATTCGACCGTCTTATGCTGCATATCTTGGAATATCTTCATCATAGCCCTCTGATATGTCGCACCAGCATTTTTCAGACCAAATGGCATTACAGTGTAACAATACACGCCAAATGGGGTCCGAAATGATGTGTGTCTTTCATCTTCAGGATGCATTTTTATCTGATTGTACCCAGAGAAACCATCCATGAATGTCATCCGCTCGAATCCACAGGTGTTGTCGATCATCACCTCCGGTATGGGGAGCGGAAATTCATCTTTAGGACATGCATTGTTCAGGTCTCTATAATCAATACAGACCCTAATCTGCCCATTTTTCTTTGTCACTGGGACGATGTTGGCTAACCATTCAGGATGCTGTTCCTAGCGGATGAAGCCAACGTTTTTGAGTTTCTGAACTTCTTGTTCAATTTTGTCCATTATGTCAGGACGAAATCTTCTTTGGCCTTGTTTGACAGGCTTGATATCTTTTTGTAGATTGAGTTTGTGAACTGCTATTTTGGAGTCTAAACCAGGCATTTCAGCGTAAGACCATGCAAAACAATCAACAAACTCACGAAGAAAAGCGATATACTCGGGTAACTCATCATCCTTTATATTCTTGCTTATGAATACAGGACGTGGGCTATCTGGCGTCCCCAAGTCTATCTTTTGAACAGAATCTTCTGTTGTAAGACTTGAAGGTGGTTCCTCCACGATATTTTCGGAGGCGTCCAACTCAACAAGACCTTCCAGAGTTTCAAAGGTATTCTCAGACCAAGGCCGTGCTTCTGACCATGGGTCTTCTTGATCGGCACTCTTCTCAAGACTCGCTATGAGATGGTCCCAATCGCCTGTTGAAACTGGATCGAAGTATGGCACTTCTTTTGGAGATGATGGTTCTTCTGGACCAGAAGACTGTGCATCTGTGTCATCGGACAATTCCTCTTCATCATCAGAGAAATCATACCAATTGGAGGAGCTTCCTGGATCCTTGACGGGTAACTCTTCAAAGAGGTATCCAGGGAGATCAATATCTTCACAAACACGAGATGTTGAGGCTTCGTCGACCAGACGACTTTGTAGCCTTTGGGTCAACTGTCTCATGGGAGCATCAGGGTCGTAGCCCAGTCCGTATGAAGACTTTTCTATATAACGATAGAGTTTCCAATCATTCTGCTGGCCTTTTGTCAGGGTGGGCTCCAATGGTACGAGAATACCACGGCCACCTCCCAAGCCGATTGGATTTCGAGCGTCATAGCCCATTTTCTTCATGATAGCTTGCGCCATTGGACTATACAAGGATAGTTGTGGCATACCTTCGTTTTGGAAAGGCTCAAGCGAAGAGTTTGATGAAGAAGCCGCCGACCTGTGGAAAAAGATCGGCTTTTCTTCTGGTGAGGTTGTCGGAACAACGAAGGAAGCTGATGCTGGATCGTCTATGCCAGCAGGTGCCTCCAATGGAGTGAGAGCAGGTTGAGCTTGCTGAGTATCAGCTTGGATTGACGACGTGTCGTCTTCTGTCTCTAAATCCGAATCTGTGTCCTGCATAATAGACACAAAGGAGATGACAAACTTGCCCCCAGGCTTTTGTTTGGTCTTCTTTGCCTTGGTAGTGATCACCAGCGGCTTTGAAGACTTGAGGGAGACAACAAAAGGAGATTGGTTGATCTCCTTGGTTTTGCCGGATGGTTGATTTTCTTCCGGTGATTGCTGAGGAGCCTTGCCTTTATCTTTCTGGAGACTTTCGGCAAAGGATGCTATTTCTTTCTCCTTTTCTTCGTTTTCATCTTTGTACATCTGCGAGTCTGCAAAATGGACTTCTTTGCCTTTGAAAGGCTTTTTGTCCGCAAATACCCGATGTACCAAGCCGTCGTCGCCAACAAACTTGATGCACTGATGAAGAGTTGAAGGAACAACACCACTCTCGTGTATCCAGGGGCGTCCGAGAAGGATGTTGTAGCATGAGGGGGTCTTTATTGCATATACAGTGACTTCAGAGATAAGATCACCGATTTGCAACTTGAACCTAATCTTGCCGATAGGCTTCTGAGCGCTTCCATCGTATCCAAAGATAGACACGGATGTGTGACTCAGCTTGCTAGGCGGGATGCCCAGCTCTTCGAGTGCCGAAGTAGAGATGAGGTTGAGGGCAGAACCCGGATCGATCTGTACTCTGTGTATCGGCATCTCTTTGATGTACCCTGTAAAGTATAAGGGCCGGTTGTGCTTTGTTTCGCCTAGTAGGAGGTCTTCCTTAGTGAAGGCGATAGTTGCACTTGCTGCTTTTTGAACTGAGAGGCAATCATTGGCAAGATCCCTCAGTCTTCTTCTTTTCTCCTTTTGAGGAGGTATTTGATTTTTTTAACCCTATAGTCCATTTCAATTTGTAGGACTTGTGGCATGCTTGTCGACATCCACATTCAGTCTTTGCAGTTCTGAAATGAGACTATCACGAGTTTGGGGAGACATTCGTAAATAAGTCTAGGATGTGCAGACGTGCAGGTATGTGTCTAAAGTGCTCAATCAAGTCATACTTGAAAGCCTCCTTAGGGCCTGCATTTCTCATTATTGTTGCCACTTGGGGCGCTTACATTCTGTCCCGAAGGATTTACATAAGAAGAAGAAGTTAGATTGTAGTTTTTGTGGTAATCCCGGCCAGAGCGGGTACCTTTACCAACTTCGAGAGCTTCTGGAGACGGTTCTTCATTCGGAAGTCCACCCTCGGGATTGAGGGGCTGATCCTTTTCATTTGCTGAAGATGCTTCCGTGTCAACATTACCATCCTCAGTGATTGCATTGCATGGAGCATTTTCCGGGAAACAAGTCCTGAACAGCGTCCAGCAATTTGTCTTCTTTGTTTACAATTTCATCGGTCCAGACATCACCCATGAGGTTGGGCATCTGGGACCAGTTGACTGGGTAGACTTCATCGGTAGAGACGTCTTCAAGGTAGTCAGCCAGAAGAGGTCTGTACTCTGATGTGACAGTCTCAGAAGACGAAGTTGAAAGATGCCATCTCCGAGGTAGTAATATCAAGAGGATATACTACCTGATGTAGTATGGGAGTTTGTGGCCTCGGCAGATGAAGCTCCAGAGGCGCTGTCGTCTCGAACTATCGCATTGTAAGCAATAGGAAACGTCTCCGGAACGGATTGTTGGGAGTCAGATTCATCCTCTGATGTAAGTGGATCATCCACCCAGCAGTTTTCTTCATTTTCAGGAGTTACTGGAGGGGACTCCTGTAGATTTTCCGGGACCACCGGTTCTGGATTGCGATGAAGCTGATTGATGTGATCTTTGTCCTTGCTCTATGGCAAGACGCTGCAAGATCCTTGCATATTCTTCGAGATCAGCATAGGAGCCAGATCTTCTTTCTTCATCTACTCCTTTGTGGTTCCTCCCTGATCGGGTTCTACCGGAGCATTGGCAGGTGCTGTTGTCAACAGCATTTTCCTGAACAACCTCTTGGTCTCCTTCATCATCAGACCAAGATCCCTGTGGTTGTAAAGGGTTATACCAGATCACCGGGCATGAGGTGGGATTCGGGGATCCATTCCTCGTCGGAGAAGGTATTCTCCTGTTTCGAGGGATTCCTCCATTCATCGGTGTCACTGGCGGTGTCACTGGACTCGTACCCATCCATGGGGAATCCAATTACTGAATTGCAAGAGTATAATGCCCCCTGCATGTCTTCAGTCTTTAGTAGTAATGGCATGAAATCACGAAGGGTGAATTTCCTTGCCGGCCTCGAAGTCTCGGAAAGGAGACTTTTCTGCTGCCCCCCAGTGAAGGGGTAGGGGAAGTTTTCTGTCTTTTCAGGAACTTCTTGTTTTGGTTGAGCTTTCTCCTGCTGTTTAAGCTTGCGGAGTTGTCTCCTGGCTTGCCTTCGCTGTCGAGCGGTCGGCTTTGTTTTGACGATCTCCCAGTTTTCATCTTCCAGGAGATCGGGATGTACCCATATGGGCTGTCCATCTGGTGTTGGGCACGGGACTAGCTCTTGGGATGTTTGAGCCATTTTTATCACCTTGAAGGAAGTAGTGACCTTCTTCTTTGGTGACTTTTGTGTTTGTCCATACGACACCATGTTGACGGAGGCAGACCCATAGTTTTTGTCAAAGGTGATGACTCCGTTTTTCCACATCTCGTTGATCTTTTCTCTCACAACGAAGCATTGGTTGAGAGGATGCGAGATCATCTGGTGGTATGGACAGTACCGGGGATCGTTGGTTTTGCCAACATCTCCTGGTCTTTTGGGTTCAGGCAGGGTGAGCTTCCCGTTTGCCAAGAGGGCCTCGAAGATTTCTTCGACATCTTCATCGAACGGGTATTTCTTTTCTACTCATTCTTTGAAGGCATCAGAGAGTTCAGGTCTCTTACCTGCACCTTTGTTTTCAGCTTTCTTTGGTGGCCGCGGAGCTGACTTGGTTTGCACATTGAGAACCTCCTTTTTTCTTTTGCTTCGAGGTTGCAATGGCGGTCTGCTCCTTCTTTGATGCTTTCTGACTGCTGAGGTCTTTGATCACCGTCTCAGCCTCCATAGATGCTTCTAGGAGTTCTCCCAGATTCTTTGATTTGTTGCCGATAATCATGGAGCGTATCTTTTCTCTCATGTTGTTACGGCAGATGTCGACCAGCGACGCTTGTGGCAGTACGTCTGAACATTTGTACGCCATTGCCTTCCACTTGTGAATGTAGTCGTATGTCGACTCATTCTCTCCCTGTTTTAGGGCTGCAGAGTTGAGCCCATAGTCACAGGATGATCCTCACCTTTGAAGTGAGTTAGGAAGCGTGTCTCCATCATGGCCCAGTTTTGGATAGAGTCCTCCTGAAGAGTGGAGTACCAATCAAAGGCCGTACCTTTTAGGGTACTTGCGAAGAGACGGATCTTGAGGGCGTCTTGATCCGCGATGGCTCCCGTCAGGATCTTGAAATGGATGACATGTTGTCGGCCGAGCCCTTCCCCGTATATGTTTGGAGAGTGGGCTGTTTGAATTTGGTAGGAAACGGTACCGAGTCCATCCATAAGGGATATGGCGCGCTTGATTCCGTGTTCCTTTAGTGAATCCTCTTCCTTTGCTTTGGCGAGGATATCGTCAACGTCCCTTTTGGTAAGGGCGCGTGACTCATTTACCTCCTCCTCGTGGTGACTTGGAGGAACTTCATTATTTGGTGGACGTTGGAGGGTAAGAAGTAAGTTCTCCATGAGAGCTTCTATCCTCTGCTGTCCCTGCTCCAGCTGCTGGATGCGTGTGGCTACGTCATCTTGCGGCGGAGGCTGCTCAGCATTTGTGACTAAGACGTTCATCCTTCGAGATTCGAATGAGGATACCGTCTTGGTGACTGAGCTGGAGCTCATTCTTTTGGATGAAGAGCTCGAAGAGTGATTGCTCCGGTGTCCTGACTTGAAGGGAGTGGGAGAATCTTCTCTATGTCTTCGCGCCCGGGAGACGCTGCGAGTCACCGGTCGCTTGACATGGATTTTTGTTGCTGACTTCTGGCGCCTTCTGGTTTTGCCAACCATATGGACAGTAGCAACTTGGTTGGGTGCTTCTTTTTCGACCCATTTTTGAGAGACCTGGAGCGTGGAGTGCTGGGCTCTTTGCTTCTCTAGTCTCTTTTTGCCGATACGCCACGCGGCGACGCATACGACGAGCGATTTTGAGCTTCAGTTAGCTCGGGCTGTGCTCTAGCCACGAAGGAGGTGGTCCCTCGCGCGCAGCAGCCGAGCTTGTCTTCTTTGTAATTTGGCAAGGACAGGATCCGGACGCGGTCCTTAGCCTGTCGCAGCGAAGCTTTAAATTTGGCGAGCTCGGCCCCTGTTGAGATGAAGGGCCGAGTTGCAGGAATACAGGCCTTGACAGGTTCTCGCTGAGGCCTGATTGATGCACGACTTGATCCTGGGCTTATAGGAACAAGCCGGCTCGTGCTGGGTGGATTTTGTTTGGTGGAGGGCTGGTTTCTCCTCTTTCGTGTACGAGAGAGGGTAGAAACCGGTTCTCCTTGAGCGGGGCCAGGTATGCTGGCCTTGCAGATCTTTGGGACCTTCTTTGTTTTGGAGAAGGTCTTGGAGACCAAGTCTTGAGGTAGACCTGGTTTCTTGCAGGCTGAGTTTTCGCGAGGTTGCGCGGGCTTCAGTCTTCTTGGCGGTTGCCCTTGGTGTCACGGTAGTGACGCGCCCAGGGGCGGTTCTCTGCTTCTTGGCAGAGTTGTTTCTTCTGCAGGAAGTGGGAAAGGTCCCAGCGACCCGAAGACGAGGACCGGGGAGCGGAGGTCGACCGGTGTCTTGTGCGTTACCGAAGGAAGTGACACTTCGGCCGCTGGCGAGGCGCTTTAGGAGCGCTGTTTGTTTTGCTTCTCTTGAAGCATTAGCTGGTACTTGTTCTCTCGTCGAAGGTGATCGTCAACGAAGCTGCCATGTTAGTTTTTGAAAACCTTTCTGAAACAAGACCAGATCCATTAGTAATCACAAGAATGTTGGTGATCATAAATGGACATAAACTATGGTTTGTCTTTTCAATGCTCGAGGGGACAAGGCCCGGCACAAGCAAAGACGAAGAAGGCAAAAAGCATAGAGTATAAATGTTCTTAAACGCAAGTATGAAAGCTCAGAGTGAGCGTTTCAGTGACTACTAGAAGCAATGTGAAACTTAATTTCAGATTACGAGGAGTGAGGCTCACTCGAGTAAAATGATATAAGTAGGTTGGGAGTACAAATGTGTCGGATCGCGAATACAGTAGACCAAGAGGGCGTACTAGCACCGCTAGGCACAAGATGTTGTAAATCGCATCCGTGAAATGGAACACAAGATGAGATTTTTCTGAAAGGTCAAGGTTGGGGTTCCATAAAAGAGAGCAAATGGCACTCCGATCCGAACACGTGCTTCAAATATTTTGCGAGCACAGAGTCCGAAAGGGAAATAACCAGCATTTCTTCGAATCTGAGACCAAACAATGAGGAAGTTTATTTTTTAGAAAAGTCCAGATCAGATTCATCAAAGAGAGCAAATGAACTTCCAACCCAAACACGTGCTCAACATTTCTGCGAGCACAGTAATCTGAGGAGGAAGAGGTCAGATTTCTCGACTTTGAACCCAGACGTGACAGAGAAGGTTTTTTTTTTGAAGATTTTTTTTTGAAAGTCGTATCGGATTCATCAAAGAGAGCAAATGATGTCCAATCCAAAACACGTGCTCAACATTTCTGCGAGCACAGAGTCTGAAAAGGAAGAGAATCAAGATTTCTCAAATTTGAACCCAAAAATCGACGAAATTTTTTTTTTTATGCAAGATTCAACATTGGCCACCAACTAGAAAGGTACCAAAGATCTAAGTTTCATGTTCTCAAATGAACGGTCCCACCGGGTGTGGCCCAGCTTGATGGATCCCGATTCTTCCCTCTCTCCCGCTGCCTCCGCCCCGGGTCTTTCGGGTAACGGCGGAAGGGAGGAGAAAAAAGTAAAGGGTATCAACATTTGTACGGGTATGCAAATTCACTTTTCTACTTGGAATCTTGGAATGGTGATCGAAGATCCACCTTCACAAGTAGAAAGGGGAAATAAAACTTTTCTAGGTCCCATTGCACACATATTTTTAAGAAAAGAGACATTAGGTTTTTTTTTATATGCCGTGAAAGGCGATTCATTTGTTTGGCCGTAAAAAGGCGATTTTGTAAAAGGCGATTTACAAATCTTATCCATTATGAAAGACAAGATTGTGAATTTTTTTGTCTCTTAAAAAAAATACGAAGTACAAAAGGAAAGCAAAAAAGGATCTAACTTCTCATTCGATTGTGGGACACGTTCAGATCGACGGTCGCGAGCCATGTATGGGTTCCGTCGTCGTCCAATGCAAGAGAACATGTTCTTGGATTCTGGCTGGCTTTTTTACCTCAGATTTTAAAGGACAAAGACCAGAGAAGGTCTTATATCCGATAAAAAAGCTAAGTAACGGAGCTGAAAAGCCACGTTTTAGCCATGTTGGTAGAAGAGGAAGGTTCCTTGGGGGGGTGGCCCCCCAAGGGTGCTTCATCACCTTTTGGTGGTCTTGCAGCAGAGTTGCAGGAGTTCTGGATTTTCGGGCCAATTCTTGGACTTCGAGTGAATTCTCTGGCGATTTCTCTGGATTTTTCTCCTTCCTCTTGCTTTTTTCCTTTGGAATGCCTCCCTATTTATAGGCCTTTGGTAGCCATTTAGAGGGTTTATGAGCATTGATGCATTAAATGCTCATAATGGGGAGGAGTTACAAAGTTTTAAATTATTTGTTTTGTAACTCCTTTTTCCTTGAATCTGATTGGCTGATGGAGAATAATGAGCTTTTAATTGCCTTAATCTCCATCATGGAGGAGTTTCATGGCTTTAATGCCATAAATCATTTGACTTGTAACTCCCATTTGCTTGCTTTTGATTGGGCCGTCCAAAATAATGATTAATGACCGCATTAACTTGTCATAAAATGGGTCATTTAACCTCATAATTGGTCGCCAAGTCGCTTGAAGAGTCCGCGGGCCGCGCCGCGTCTTTTGGAATTCTTCTTGCGATGATCGCCGGTGGATCCACATGTTGTTTGATGTCGGATGCGATGCAATTTCAGACATTGATTAATGTCAACGTGCCGGCAACATCTGTCCTGTTGATTTCACGATCCGGCGGGCAGAAAGTGTGCTTCTTTGTCGGCCAGTTTGGCGATTTCGAGGCATCTAATGATCATCCAATGATTTCGGGCGGCGAATCCGTGATGTTGACGAAGATCGACGGATTTCATGCACGAAAAATCAGATTTTGGAAAAATCACAGGGCGCCAATCAACTCGAAACGCGAAAAGGACCCGAAAAAGGGTCTTCCGCGACTTTTTTTGGTCCGGCGGCGACCAACTGGCGACTTTGGGCCATGGTCGCGCGGCGACCATGGGCCTTGGGCCCATTTTTTGTGCAGTCGTCGGTCGCCTTTTCTTCGCCGTTTTCGATCTTTTTTGCTTCTTTTTCTTCTGTATTTTTCCTGACATTTCCCCTCATTTATTGGCCTGATTCTCCTGAAGAAACCCGATGAGAAGCCACGCAAATCAGAGCACAAAGTTTCCTATTTTTCTGGAAAGCCGAAGACTTTGTTGTGCGGTATTTTGCCGATTTTTTGTCAAGCGTTGAAACTAGGCCAACGATGTCGGAATGACCTGAAATTCGATGCGTGGAGCTTTTTGAGCAGTAAATAAGACTAACCATGGGCTTTGGTTGAGTTTTGAAGCCTTTTTGGGTCCCGCAAATGCTCGCCTTGGTTCGCCCGAGGAAAAATGCCGAGCCTTTGAAACTAGGCAAACGATGTCCGATTGACCTAAAATTTGACGGGGAGTCTTTTTTAGCAGTAGATAGACCAACCATAGGCTTTAGGTTTGAGTTTTGAGAAGCCGTTTGGGTCCCGCAAATGCTCGCCTTGATTTCGCCATGAGGAAAATGCCGAGCTTTGAAACTAGGCCAAACGATGTCCGTTTGACCTAAAACTTGACGGGGGACCTATTGGAGTCATTTTGAGATGATCCATTAGCTCCAATTTGGATGCCATGATTCCGGGGTGCTCCGCCGCCGGCAGGCCTGATTTTTGCTTCGGAGCGTTCGAGGTCGGGTCAAACATTGTCGGAATGACTGAAATTTGGCATGGAGCCTTTGGAGGTATTCTGAGACCATCCGTAGGCTCTGATCGAAGTTTTGAAGTCTTCGACACTGTCGTTGCCGGAGCTCCTGTCTGGCTGTCGGAGGAGTGAAGTTAGGCCAAAATGATGTTGAAACGGCCCCAAAACTTCATGTGTACCCTCTTTTGGCTGCTTTGAAAGATCTTGCAGTTTTTGTTTGACTCTGACAAGATCTGATGCTTGAAGTGCGCTTTCCTATTTTATGGCAGGATGTGTGCCATATAGCTTTTGGTGTTGAAGGGACATAGTGATATTTTTGGTGTCAACAAAGAAGAACATCAAGCAACAAGGAGCAAATCACAGTGTAAAGACGATGTAAGCTGTTATGATTTTCACTAACCAACCATGTAAGATGCTATCAGAGTGTTGAATATAATGAGTTCAGCAGAAAACCACAGAGAAATACCAAAAAGGAGCTAGACGAACTGAATTTTAGGGCAGAAGTGGTGTGTGGGTCCCACATGTCTGTCCAATCTCATATCAGATATATAATGCTTGGGGGGATAAAAGTATGTCCTCTAATCTAAAGTTTGAGGAGATTGTGGATAAAGAATCCACTCATCTGTGAGGGTGATGCAAATCTTTTTAAAAAAAGAAACCAAACCATCAGTATTGAAGAGGGGTTGATAGTACCTTAACCGATGAATAAAAATCCAAAAAAATCTTAAAAAAAAAACCCTGAAGACTAGTCGATGCATAACATGTATGTTATGGGCAACAAAGTGATTGATCAGAGATGGCCACTTGATTAGAGAACTTCAGGCCAGAGTCAGCAGAGAGAAGGAACGAGAGCGGATACACCAGCGAGCAGCACTGCATGATGTATTTGTAATTCTCTTCAGACTAGTGAAGGAATATCTTCTCATAACCTATCGCTCTGATACGCAATGTTATTAATGTGAAGAGAGAAAGAGAGAGAGAGAGAGAGAGAGACGAGAAAGACGTTTGAGAGGAAAGTGATACCCCAATAGAGGACTGACAACGTGTTAGATAATGATTTACCTAATCGCATGCTTTATCAATCGTAGTAAGATTACAATCAATTACAATCAATCAAAGAATAAAAGAATCCTATCTCTATCATAGAGTATAGATCATAGATAGGCGTATACTGCTTAACAATCTCCATACATGGCCTAGAAGGGCCAAAATTGTGTACATGGGCTTTTTATTCATGAGTTATCTCTACAAACAAACCCAACAATTCTACCTAATCAACTCAATTACTTTCAACAACTCCATCAGCTAACTAATGATAGTTAATTAACTCTTAAACTTAAATGAAGGTGGGTCAGGGTGTTACATTCATCACTGATTTATTCACTTTTGCCTTAATCAAATTGGGTTACTCACACTCAACCAGCTCTTCTTCTACAGTAAGACTCCAATCGACAAGAATCCCTTAGAAGAAACATCTCAAAACCATCATTTTGAAAAGAATGGAGTTCTTACCAAGACTTCTTGCATGCCCGACTCTATGAGGTTCTAAAGGTCCACAAACCAATATTGCAAGAGGGAATGCATTGCTTACTCAGGAGTTCAAACAAGAGAAAAGCTTGAAGGGACGAAGGTCAGCTGAAATCATTCACAGAAGATATGGCTGGAAAGTTTGATGGATAGAGGAAGAGACATGATGAATCATCCATCTCCTTTTAGATCAAAGGAACCCCAAGCATGCAGAGAGAGAAAGAGGGAGAGAAAACCAGTTTTCTCCTCAATGTTGGCTGGTTTCGAAAATAAGGAAGGAGAAGACACGTGGACTGAGTATTTGAGTAAAGTGGGGAGTGGCCTATGGCTCCAAAGTTCAAATGGCTGAAACATCAATTTGTGGGTCCCGGATGAGATCGGCCAAGAAGAGAAATTGATCGTCGAAAAAAATCTAATTTCCAAAATATAAATTAATCGCATGGTTTTCCAAATATTGAAATTTTATGCATAGAATTGATGTGAAGCAGTTAGTTTTGCTTTTTTTCTCAAAAAACGAAATTTTTGGGGTTCCAACGCAACAGAGCAAATATAAGGTTGTGGAGCTTGATATGACAATTCAAAATAGTAGAATAACTGAAATTTTGAAATAAAGAGAAAGATTTTCCCAACGAACACACGTCAATTGGTCACCCCGGCCATGTCAGACTAAGCTCAACAGCTCTTAAATTTCCCTAAAGCTATTCAAAATTTTAATATAGCTAAACCAAGCTAATCGTCCTCTAATCCCACTTAAAGACTAATCACCTGCTAAAACCACAATAAAATATACTAACCCTAGGTCGGGGTGACACTTCATCTATTTTTTTTACCACCACTTCGTAATTTGGAAATGTAGAAATGATTTTAGTTTTAGAAAATCTAGAGCCTCTCAGACGAAATAAAGATCTACCTCGATAGAGCTTCATCTCTTCTCTCTTAGGCATTTAGACAACCTTTTCTGTTGTAGGCAATTTAACGTTCTGTATGTTTTTTTGTTAGTTCCTCTTAGACAGATTGTTCTTTAGTCTGGTGGTGTTCTCTTTTCTCTTCTTTCTTTTTTTATTCCCTCTCTTTATTGTAAAGTTGCCTTTATGGTTCTTCTTTTGGGGCTTTAGCCTTTGGTTCTTTTTCTCTATTTTCAAATACAATTGCCCTTTAGAAAAAAACAAAAAAAGAATGTATTCAATTTTATTTGTATATTTGTCCAAGGTAATGATCAATTGAATTTCATCATGTTGAATAGTCGAATAAGTTTTGCATTACCGATCAAAGTCCCTGCAAGTCATTTATTAAACTTAGTAAATTTTTTCATTAATTTTTTGATAGATCTTTTCATTTTTCACTCGAAATGCCACAAATTTAGATTTTACAAGATTCTTTTACAAACAGCAATAATTCGTTAAGTATACTTTTGTTTCCATGATCTTCTATTGTTAATTTGTTATTGATATTCATCAATTGTATATTTTTTTTTAAACAAATCTTATTCTAAAATCAATCTAAGTATTCAATGTTAGTAATATGCTCCTTAGCTTGTCTCATGACTCTTTAACTTACACTAAGATTTTCGTCTTTAGTTCCTTCATTAGCTAGTTTACTTGTAGTACAATTCAATTAAACAACTTACGACAAAAGAAAAATACTCTATCCAAATCTTTTGAATACACTTGCCATTTTCTATCATGTTTCTCCCATTTGGTAATTTTCGAATGTAATATGTAGTACAAAATGTCTAGAGATTCATCTTTGGGGAAATCTATATCATTTTCTCTAATTGGACCCTTTTCTACTAATAAATCTGTAATTTTGTATCAATTATTTGTCCATTGACTTGGATCATAAATGTTGTAGGAAATATAATCAGTTGTTTATTAATATTTTCATGTTCTTCGGCAAGAGTTTGACTATTATTATGATATTTCCATTGAATCGCTTTTGTTCTAACTATTTCATTATCTTCTAACTCATTTAGATCAATTACTTGTTCATTATTATTATATTTTA